>LQRL01028816.1:35519-45737 GCA_001703475.1 Hydroides elegans
ATAACAAGCTGGTGTGATACAATGTTCTTTTAACGTTTTTTTTTCAATAGAAATAACGTTTTGGTTTTGGCCTATTTTTGTCAATTTTATGTTGTGTTTTTTTTTCTGATCTATTCATATACTCACGTTATGAATGATGTTGCCTTATGATGATAATCAATATTATGACATTGCCTATAAGCACACTGATCTTTCTCTATCTACTGAATATAGATTCGCCCTCGTATGTTCAAAGGCGGCCTTACTCAACCGAAAATGCCCCATTTCTTTGTTATTATTTTTTGCGAGAGCACTGCTTTTTGTATAAGCTGTTTTCGCGTTCCCCATCTCTCTCCTTTGGTCCTTTGGTCCCTTTGTCGTTGCAATATCTATAAAAGCAGGCTATTTAAACAGCAACAAATTAACAATGAATGGATTAATGGATATTCATGTTTTAAAATGTAACAGGATAGAGATAAATTGAAATATGAGTTCAACATTGATTTCAAGATATGGCAAATTATAACGAAATGAAATTTACGAAGTTACACATTCATAAAAGGTCGGTAAGAAGGTTCAAAAGTTCAACTTGAAAATAAAAAGCAACATGTTTTATGCAACATGTTTTTATGTTCATTTTGCACGCAAACAAGGCATGCTAATTTTAAAAAGTAGAAAGAAGTCTAAACACGCTTTTGTCTCGTGGGTTTTGCTACAGATTAAATGTGAAAAGGTAAGACTCATAACATTGAAAGATATTAGGTTAGCGTAGTGCAAATTAAAGATTTTACTAAATTGAGCGGACATGAGTATAAAAGCGTTATTTTAAATCGCAAGGTAAAATTGGACCGCATATTGTAAAACATCTAAACACACTTAATTATACCAAAATTATCACACCGTTCTGCAACTTTTGAGTTAAGGTAGCCTGTTTAGTACATGTAGGCGAGTTCCGAATGGGTCCCATGCATACATATAGCTAGTCATACAACCGAGCTCCGCAGCTTTTTAACAATTTGCTGACACGTTTTCTCCGATCCTGCTGACTGCCCACGTGCAATCTGCGGGCAGAAACCCGTGCGTGTAACGTACGAGTAACGTTCGTGTGCCGTACTTCGCCCGTTGACAGCGCGTAGAAGCCCGCACGGCAGGTTGTAAAACTAGCTTATGTTTCGTCGAAACGTATTTTGAAGTTTCACATGATTACAGATCCCAGAAAAATTGCATAACATTCTTAGCAATCAAAATCATCCTACAGATTGCATTATGCGCCCGCTACCAGGCGCGGATCCAGAAAATATTGAACCCGAGGCGCAACAGTATAAATTATCAGGCTGAACCGGGGGTGCAAATTCATTTTTTGTCTTACATATAAGGGCGAACAGGGGGGCGTGCGCCGGGTGCGCCCCCTCTAAATCCGCGCCTGGCTACCTTATCCTTTTATAATTTACCGATTGAAGAAGTTCACTTATATTTTTCAAGCAAATCGATTTGGCGCTTACCCACTTTTGCATGTAAACCTTCTTTTAGAATAATATCACATGTGTGCATGCACACGCTGAATGGTTGCTATGGAGAAAAAGAGACTAGACGCAGGTTGAAAATAACATTTAAAACATTAGTTCTAGATGATATTTTTTGAATGTCTGTCTCAAAGTTACATAAACATCTTTGCTGAATGATGGATATTTAGAGTATTGTCTATAATCACTTTTGTTACACCGTGTGGTGAAAAGTACATGTAAGTGCGATTTAGCGATTGTAGAAATTGTTTATCAGAATGTAAAGAAGATTTGAGAACATTGGGATTTGCGATATCACTATATATATATATGTCAATCAAAAGCAATGGTTAATATAAAGAAATTTGATAACATGCTTATATAATTCTATTAACCACACTTTTAAAAGTGAAGTGAATATCCTCTTGTATGCAAGACTTTCATTTTCATTTTTCGTATAGCTAAAAAAGGGATTGTCAAATGGATATTTTTTTTTCTCGAAAATTCAAGTAATATACATAAAAACATTATATAAATGTAACGCTGAGTAGAATGGTTATTTCAAACAAGGTTCGAGGAAATTCAAACAGGTATATTTTAAAGTTTTTTTACACGAATAAAAAAACTGGTTAAAAAATGATGTTATTATTATATATTTTATACTCTAATATCAATTAATTATCAAAATTTCAACATCAGATTTGCTCCCAGTGATCTTTTCGAGGGTAATCTACAAAAAGTTAAAAAAAAAACTGGGACAGAAAAAAAAACTGGGACAGGCAAGTTTTTTTTTTTAATTTCATACTCAGCATATTTGAGCTTTAAGTCTAAATTGGCAAACAGTCCCAAAAAGTTTGGTTTTGTTAAAGAGGACAATATAAAAATAATAACGAGAGGAATATTATGCTCGGTAAAGCATATAAATCTCCTATCTTTTTCATGAGAAATGAAATTGAAACCTTATTTATCTAGACCATACTTGCATATTAACATTTTTAAATCCATGCGAGTTCTCTTAAAGTAGACTAACATATATAATCTCTCATGCTTGTTGCCATGGATAGTCTAGTCTATCTAATTTATATTTCTTCATTTAAATTGCAACACCCTTTAATGCATTCTTAACCCAAACAACAAAACATAAGAAGGGCTGTCCCAACTCTGTATTAGCACTTTGACGCAATAATTACGTCATATTTACAGCGACAATGCCCGCCTACTCAGCTCCCACTCTATTGAATATGCGTTATGATTGACGTATGTGTGATGGCATAGGAAGTCGCATTACTAATTAAAGGCAGCCAATAAGAGGAGACAAATAAGGGTTCAAGGGTCAACTTAGCTAATTAGAATAATTTTATGCGTTTGAAGCTTTACAGGGATGTCGTGAGATTTGACGTCGCTCACATCCAAACATTCATATTTTCCACGTTTATTATCAATCAACACAATTTTTCATAATTTTAACCAGCCGATAAATAACTTCATGGTATACTTTTGATGTTTGTTCATAGTCCCTAAGTTTAAGTTATGCGGGTGACAAATTTCGCAAACAAAAACGGACCATAAATAGACTCCTATAATCTGCTCCGTTTTCGTAAACGAAAAAGATAGCAGATAAAAAAGCACATGTATGACATCAGAGATTTAACGCGTAATCCATAGATTAACAAAAACATATAAATTCACAGAAGTTTTGTTCCAAAATAATATTCGCAATTATTTCTTTTCACAACAATATCAACTGGAATTCTTTATTCATAATAAGATGAAGGATAAAAAACACAGGGGTGCATAATAAACGTTTTTTATTAGGCACAAAGTTCATCGAACGATCTACCCATGTATTCTGTTAATCGATATTGACGAACCATTTTCCAGGCATTTGTAATAGACTTATTCCAATATTTTCTATTCACTTCATTTGTAAAGCAGACATGTTTTGATTCTTTTTTTTATGTCATATGAGTCATTCAACTCGAATCGATTAAAGATTGTATAATTAATTGCAATAGACTCTATTGAGGCATATTTTCACATTGGCCGCAAATATGAAACATGCATTTTATTATAATAAGTCAGCTGTCTATATTTTATGCAACTATCACTAAAATCAAGGTCTAAAAGCTGTGTGTATTTACACTTATCATACGGATAGAAATATTAAGTTTCTCTAAATAATAGATATTACTCTATAGACAATTTTTTATATAAGTTGTGAATTAACCTAAATAGTAACTTAATGCATTTAATCAAATAACAAGGAGGTGTTAATCAGGAAAATGTGATGGATCAAGGAAATCTCACTGATAATTGTCAAGTATATGCTGACGAATTATTATCAGAATTATCAACGCATAACGCTACGTAATATTTATCATATAAAGCAAACTACTACAATGATGCCTTAAGTAGCCTTTAAAAACAAGGATATCTGGTCTGTGCATTTTTGTTTTATAATACTAACGGTGCAGAATTATTTAATCCTATTTTAATCATGTTTTCAAGTAAATACGGGATTATATTTGCCCCGAGGGTATCGCAACCCATCGACCGAAGAAAAATGACCAAATTTATATTGATCACATATGGAAATTAGCATTGTGACGTAATTATTGCGTCACGTTACGAAAATACAGACATCGGAAAGCCCTGTGACGCATCTAAGGTTGTCTTATTGAATAATAATAATAATAATAAAAAAAAGAAAAACGTTGAGCAGCTTAAGATAGAAATAAACCCTTATCCATGAGCTTGTATGGCTTTCTATAAGAGGCGAGGAACGCTCTATCGTTTTTGAATGGATATTGAAATAAGTTTTACTCAAATATTCTGACTTCGGTCCAATTTGTGGATATCTGAATTTTGGTGAGTAAATTTAAACAAACGAACATCTCTTGCGTGATCTCACTCGGCATGTGTCATCCATAACGCGTCGCATTCGGACGGAACGTTGATATGGCGCCTCACTTTAGCCCCATATTGTCTTTTCACGTTCGATGAACGTCATTCTTGCGTCCGACTCCGACGCGAAGTCGTTTAAATGAGTTATCTACGTCAGAGCAACCTGTTTTTTTTTGTTTGAATGATCCTATGTTTTACAGTTAGATATATGTAAAAACAACGTTAAACCATTTAGGAATAAAAAAAAAAACAGTTTTGTCTTGTTTAAATGTAACCGCGCCCTGAAGCTCCCATAATTTGTTTACAGAGAATTAAATCACTTCCGTTCCGGTTTCCATGGTGATTGCGTCTTCAAGTTCTATGGCTACGTCATCATCATCTGTTGATCGGGGCTGGGCTTGGTTCGTGCTCATAGGTAAGATATGACTTATTTATGCCGATTGAATCAATAATGAATCAATAATGTGAGAAGTTTCTAAATACACATTTTATATGACTCTAGTTTGGGCCAGGCCACACCGGAAAGTTTCTTAATCCTTTTTCAAATTGTTTGCTCTGAAAAATCTAAAACACTTTGTTGCGTTTGAAAGGTCTACACGCATGTTGAGTTGTTCATAAGTGATGTCTTGAATACTACCATTAGTTTTGGAAAATAGCTCTTAAAGCTTTCCGTGTGGCAAGGCCCTTACTTGTTATATTATTACGTTTTCAAATAGCGCCTGAAATAGTATCAAAGATAAATTATTATTTAGACAACCATGGGCTTTAGCCATGTATGGCTAGAACACAAGAAGAGCACCTCACGAGCTCTTCCCCCAAAAAGGTGTTCCCCACCGAATTCCAGCTGGCTTGGAGATTTGGAGAAAATCCGTTCTAGCTTGGAGATTTTAGCAGTTTGAGGAACACCTTTTTTGATATTTTCTAAATTTTCGTAATTATTAGCGAGAATTATTAAACCAAGCTTTAAAGCACTTAAGGCCATGGGTACAATAAACAATTTTATTCCATTATATCACATTCAAACCTACTTCAAACTTGATTTAAACCAGATAGGTTAACTAGCGTCAACAGGATTTTAAAGACGAGCGTTTGGTTTGAAGGGTGGTTTGAAGCTAAGTGTGAGGTGCCTTCAAACCAACCTTAATTTTAGTATAGGCGAGGCGACTACCTTAAGTGGTTTGACGCTAGGTTTGAAGGTTGGTTTGATCAGTTTAAACGCACCCTTTGCGACGTTATAATTTCATTGTTACGTGTGACTGTGACAAAATTATACGGAAACATTAATTGCAAGTTGGTTGCGCCTGGTCCTAGCCCAGTGGTAGAAAGAGTTGAACCGGAGACATTAGGTCGCCAGAATGCAAGTGACACGAATTAAGTTTTTGCAAACTTTTTAAATATATTTTGTCAGGTGCGGTGCTTTGGAACGTGACTGTTTCTGGCACCCTGAAGAGCTTCGGAATCCTCTACATGGAGTTCATGGCATTTTACGAAACGAGTCCCGCTCAAACCGGAAGCATTGGATTCACGTTCAGTTTCATGATGCTCGTACTCGGTAAGCGACTGAAAACCGGAACCCGCTTTGACCTTAATCTAAGCTTACACTTGTTAATGCTTTCGGCAGGGTGGCCAGTCTCCAGTCAGTTTCAAATTCCCTGATTTTTCCTGAACCAAAATCGATACAAGCATTGACAAAAAAAAACTGGTACTGGTTAATCAGTATCCGAGCATCGAAGTTGCGAGCGAAAAACATTATGGTATATGCGGTCGCCGTACGCTGGTGCGAAAATTTTCAGGGAAATCTTAAAATTCACCAATCATTTATATAACAAAATGCGTGATTTTTCCCTCCTGAATTTAAACTTACTGATTTTCCAAGCCTTTTGCAAAAAGGTCGAAGTGCCAATAAAAAAAATAAAATGAAATAAACAACTGCGACTAATTCTTCTTTTTTATTGCAGCCCCGGTATCTGGGTACCTCAGCGACCGCGTGTCCTGTCGGTGCATAATGCTCGTAGGCGGTGTCATA
This sequence comes from Hydroides elegans, assembly GCA_001703475.1. Lineage (NCBI taxonomy): Eukaryota > Metazoa > Annelida > Polychaeta > Sabellida > Serpulidae > Hydroides > Hydroides elegans. Next base: position 41,931 of record LQRL01028816.1, read on the forward strand.
GCCGCAAGTGGGGTCTTTCTCACCGGGTTTGCCCAAAGCCTCGCTATGGCAACTGTAACCTATGGCGTTATTGCAGGTAACTACAATGAAACTATTTTTATTTATTTTTATTATTTTTTTTATTTTGAGATAGTTTTCAGACCTCTGCAAGTCGCCGTCCTGCTGTTTGATATAAAATACAAGAAAATAGAAAAAGGTAAGGTTCTATGATAATATTTCGTGAACCCGATTATCAACATAAGCTAGACAAGACTCTATCATAAATAAGACATCATTTAGCCTTATATTAAAAAAAAATGAAAATGGGGCGCATTCAATAGAAATGTATGTACTGTAAAGAATATATGTATCTTCAATTGTTTCTTAAACATACTTTTTTTCATCGATCAGGGGGCTGGTATTGCACTCTCAAATCAAATTTTCTAAGATTTGAATGTTGATAAAATATAAATTATTTTCAACCATACAGGTGGCGCTGTCGGTCTCATGGACGGTCCCGTCTTCACCATGCTCAACAAATACTTCCGTTCAAAGCGCGGTTTCGCCAACAGCCTCGCTTTCGTGGGTTCCGGCATCGGCGCCTTCTGCTTACCCATCCTCCTCCGGGTCACGACAGACGCTTATAGTATCCAGGGCACCATGTTCATTTTGGCGGGACTCTGGCTTCACGCATGCGTCATCGGCGCGCTCTTTCGACCAATCGTATTGCGCGGGCCGGAAATAGGTCACGTGGTGGGAGAAAGGACACGTGATCACAAAGAGGGTGTTGAGCAAAATGAAGATACGGCATATAAGGAGTGTGATTCAAAGGAGGTGATTGAAAATGGTGCTAATATAGAAGGTGTGGCTCAAAGCGGAAATTATGGGACATACACAAAGTGTGAATCAGGTAAAGATTGTGCCGCTGTAAAGCTACTGGACAAAGGTTCTAAACATGTACCAGATAGTATGTCCAATAATAAAGATGATTGCGAGCGACTGGGAAATGGTGATATCACAAAATGCTCTCGCAATTTGTCGGAAAAATCTGAAATTCCAAAGCAAGACGTTCCTTCGCATAATAGCGCACCGGCGGTTTCGAATGGCACAAATAAATATACAGACAATTACCAAAGTGAAGAAAATTGTATGTTGTATTCAATTGATTCCATAAACACAACTGAGTGCAATTCAGATGGAATAGATAAAGACAGTTGCCGGCAAGTTAAAAACACTGTAGTCTCGAACGGGTTTGATGGTTGTAATGACGTAAGCAACTCAAATCCCACACTCAATGAACCGAATATAACCTCATCCGTTGTTTACAAAGAACCAAATATGATACGTTCCAAAGAAGAGCAATTACACATGATTACAAACAGTCAAATAAACAGTAACCCGGCCTTGAATAGACATATACAACAGGCCCACAGTTCAGCTACATATAGTATCTTTCAAGGCATCAAACACTATCTGCATTTCTTAAACAATCCACAAATGATCCGCACCACACTCGCTGTCATGTTCGGATCGTTCGCTTATTTCAATCAAATGTTTCTCTTTCCATCGCTCGCTGAAGAACTCGGGTTCACCAAACTCGAAGGCGCCTATCTAGTCAGTCTACCGGGCCTGGCAGAAATCGCATCCCGCATACCGCTCGGCCTATTAAGCGACATCAAACACGTTAACAAACCTTTACTTGTAGCCATACTCTCTTCCCTATGCTGTGTATTAGGGCTCACAATAACTTTTGTTGCCACGGCGACAAAAGCTGCGTTGCTAGGATACGCCTTGTTGCTAGGGGTACTCGGGGGTACGTTTGTTCCGCTCGGTATGCCGATGTTGACGGAATGCGTGCGCATAGAGGAAATCGGAAGTGCTTCCGGTTTGTTCCTGCTCGCTATGTCCAGTGCATTCGCGTTGGGACCGCCCGTATTTGGTAAGGAACGTTTGATCATTTTGTTATTATAAGCTATTATATATCTTATACGGCATATACATAGTTCTGGGTAGATATTTTCATTTCCCCCCTCTTTTGACACTGTATTTGGGTAAGGAATTTGCGCTTCCACAAAACGTAGTCTCGTCTGGCGCTCATATGGACCTAAAATTAACTCATATGAGGTCAGCATAATGCCATGATGAGGTTTTGCTCAAAATGAAAATTAAAGTTGATTCTGTGTTGGTATGTGTAGAGGGAAGTATCTTGATTTTGCGGGGAATCTATAATTTGTGTACACTTGTTACTTGAGAATTACTTAAGATTGTGATCGTGTTTTGACTTGAGTGTGATAAAAAAAACTGGGTGTTCAATGCTTTCCTATGTTAGATGTTTCTAAATATGAATAGTTCTCAAGTAAAACGTGTCCCGCAAAATAATAATAAAGAAATGTATGAAATAATTATTATTTCATACATTTTTATATACAATTAATCCAAATGAAAAAGACGTTTCTAACTAATATTTTGATCGGGTGTTTTATGTCCTATGTTGCCAAAATCGATCCTATCATGTCTGAGAACTTTATGTGCGGAAACATTCTGACCGTTTCGTAAAGATTATAAGTGTGCATAATGTAAGAACTATAACCAATCGCATTATAAGAGGACGTTAGATCTTGATGGTTATTTTAATAGCGAGATAAAGCGATACAAAAAATTCCACTTGGTTTTAGCTTTATAAAGCTTAACCTGGGTCACTATCCTTGGCTAATCTTGTTCTCTGTTTTATTCCAGGCTTCCTGTGCGAGTTGCTGGGGTCCTATTTGGTGTGCTTTCGAATTTGCATTTCCTTCTACATTCCCGCCATTTCACTGTTGCTGATCAATGCCGTTGTGATTCATAGGAAACGGAAAAAGTCAATGAACGCAGAAAATATGGACCATAAACTTTAAAGAGCATTGGATTTCGGTGTATTATTATCATATCTTACATATATGATTTTCTATTATCTATGATTTTCATATGATATAAAATGATATTCTAGTATCCTAGTATTTTTTCCAAGATATGCTAGTTTACCTTACTTACTCTTCAATTACGAATCTAAGGCAATCTTGTCCATATGGCATCAGTAGATGTATTGTTTGAATAAACAATCAAGGAAATACAAACCAATGCATTAGCTTTAAGCCATTTTATTTGCAACATCAACTCTAAGCTACAAACATTCATACATCTATAAACATTGAATCTAAATGCAATACATTTCTCAAATATATGATAGATTGCTTCAACACATAGCATTATCTACAACAAAACAAATATGTCATATAACGGTCCAGATTCTTTTTGTCCAATTGATCTAACTTCCCGTTCAAAAACTGGACCCGTATTCTCCGCTATAACCTTAACCTTAAACATACGTTTTCCCCACCTTTTACATTGTTTTCAAGACTTAATGGTAAGGGTTAAGGAAAGCGGAGAATACAGGTCCCGAACAAGACCCAATTATGGATACATGTCATCATACAGCCCACAGCTATCGCAGCAATCCCCTCTCACAACCACATCACTGCAATTTCCGGCCAGAGCCAGTGGCGCACAATACGCGGGTCCTTCCAAGTCAACGCACACGTTATAGCACCTGTCACATGACAAACGGCAATGGGCGGCTACGGAGAGATCCGTGTCGCATTGGTCGATTCTGGTGTGGCAGTTTTGCAAAAGATCAGTGCAGTCTTTAAAACAAAAACAATATATATGTATGTTTATATCAAGATATATTAGTAAGGCCATTAAATACATTGTATCGGTGGCACATTGGTTGATTTGGTTGTGGCAGTTTTGCCAGATATCAGTGCAATCTTAAGAAGAAGAAAACTTTAT
>LQRL01028818.1:5471-22310 GCA_001703475.1 Hydroides elegans
TAATACTGGTGTGTTGAAAATACTAGTAAAAGTAACAGAATCAATCTTACCCCCGTGGCAGAGCACACTCAGGTTGTTCCAACTTTTTCAGCAGGACTGGCGACTCGAAGGTGTAAAATATAACTCCAAAACACAACACCGACGCCAAAAACAACTAAAGATGTAATCTATATCCTTTAAATGTAGTATTCATCAACTTTTAAATCTAATTTGACTTAAATAACGTTGATAACACGTTGTCTTTGGTATGGCGCGTAAAATAAGAAGGACGATACTTCCGGTCACGTGACTAATGTAAACAAAGGGGACCGGAGAAGTATCCCTTTCTCCTCGGATAAAGGGGGCTTTCTCCGAAGGAGAGGCATCAAACTTGTTTTTAGATTAGTTTCATAATGAATTATTACACTATGACGCGTTTAATCGATCTGACGATCAATTTGCAAAGTAGAATGTGGCCTTGAGAAATAGTTTGATTCATTCCTTTGAAGATAAAATCATATTTTGTCGCCACTTAGTTATCACAACGTTAGTTTTAAACACGTGTACGATCTTACTGCTTATTATACCTATGGTATTTGTTTCTCTATATCGTGATACATTTTGTCCGCTATATTTTGCCTACATATGCACTGTTTTAAATAGTTGTCTTGCCCGGTTGATATATATTATTAGATACCAACAATTCCGAAAAGTTATCGTCGGTTATATTAGAAAGTTCCAGACTCGATATAGACCAAATGCACGTGTTGATATTGACTAAGCAAAATGTAAGCATTGAGTATAATATAAGCAACAGGTAGGCTATAAGCAAGATATAAGCAACATGTAAGCAATAAGCCAGATATAAGCAACATGTAAGCAATAAGCAAAATATGTAAGCAATATATAATAACTCTGTACTTTGCAATATATAATAATGCTAATTAATTTTTATTCAATAACTATTTATTAGGTTTGAGCTCAATATGCAGGATTTGTATCTCAATTAATATAATATTTTTTTCTGCTATCGTATGATTCAGTGCCCATTTATTTAAACAACAAAACATTTCTTTGATGAATATTACAGCCGTTGTCCAACTGTATAATTTGTATAATGTTAATATCTATATATTGTATACATGAATGAATTCATGAATGATGTTAGCCACATTTGTTTTTGATTTGTTACTAGAAGAGTTATGACCACATATTTTAATTAATTGAATATGAACTTTTCTTAGTGTAACAGGCACAGTTTAAAGCAAATGAGCGTTATGTTTACTCAAAACATATTGTAACTAAAGTATACTGTAAATAAACAAATCAACAATATTCCTCTTCAAGTTCTTTTGAAACCTATAGAAAATGTATAAAAATAATAAGAATGCTATAAATATCAAAATATATCTCACGAAAAAAAAACACATGAAAATATTCATGCGTAAAACGATAGGAATTAATGAGGATTTAAGGTCGCTAATGTAAAATATCAATTTTCATTACGTTTGCTATGCTATATGAAAATTTAGATGCACAATATCTTGTGGTCGCTTATCAATTTTTAGCTTGAAGAATTTATTTAAAGTAAACTTGGTGATGGCGTCATGATTATGAATAAACGCCTGGTCACATAGGGAGCGAGGAGAAGAAGCAACGATTCTTGTTCTTAAGCTTATATATGTTCAGCGTTCAGTCATATAAAGAACATATCAGAAGAGCACCTCACGAGGTGTTCCTCAAAAAAGGTGTTCCTTTTACCATTTCATCTAGCTACAAACTTTTAAAAACGGCCTTCTAGCTACACGAATTTAAGGAACACCTTTTTAGATTTTTGTCGATTTTTATAAATTATTTCGCCAATTTAGTGTTTAATTTTATTCAGAGATATCTAGCTAGGCTGAAATACAAATAGAAATTGGTCATATATACCAGTTTTACTATTTTCTTAATTTCATAAAAGGTGTTCCTCTTATGATTCTAGCCAGCTAGATGAGTGCAGTGAGCCCAGCTAGCTACAAAAATAGGAACACCTTTTTGTAAAAAATCTTTTTCTAAATAATATTTCTTTTTGCATATTTCAATGCCACAAGTGATTTCATACTCAAATAAACACTTTTTGAAAATTTGGTCGTGGGGTGCTCTTCATATCAGAATAAGGCTGTGGGTAAATTTGAGTTTAAAAGGCATGCTTTTTTTCGTGGCTTCCAATGTCTTTCTTATGAGAAATCCTAAAAAAGCTAGCTTGAGATTTTAAGCACGCAGCTAACATTTTTATGAATTCCAGATTAAGAATACTATGAAAGACTAAAAAAGCAGATATTTCCACGACCTACGAATTTCTTCTGCTACTTGTTGCTTCCGGTTTGGCGAAGCTCAATTTAACACTTTTAGAAAAGCATTAACAAATTGTGAAAACAGTTCGTCAAACGTGTTAAGTTACACGGAAATTCCATTTGATGTCGTTAATTGAATAACAAGCTAATTATACCAAGAAATCCAATTTGCGACATTATTAGACTATGGTTCAGAAGAATAAAATATTTTCAGATGGGTTTCCCGCGACACATTTTTCGAAATGTTTACTATTTTAGATTCATGCTTTACGAAAAAAGGTGTTGCCTCATCCAAGCCATATGAGATGTTCCTACTTTGGCGTCCAGCTTTGGAAAGAAATACACATCGTTTGAGGAAACTTATATATAGAATATTACCAAAATAAAGTTATTGATAGCAATTGAAAGACCCATTTGACCATTTTAGAAACTAATTTCAAAATATGTTATTCTCGTTATTTATGACAAAAATAAAGAAACAATCCAACAGATGTTTTTCTAATCGCCCAACTGGAAAGAAATTTCGTGAGGAACAACTATTATTGTATAGATTTGAAATATAAAGGCACAGTTTAATAACGATTTTCTAAAAAGCAATTCCTTGCATAATAATAATTACTGAACCTAATTAAGGTTATATAGTTGCAGTTACACTCAGAATAGCAAAATTTGACACCATCTCTAAATATGCCTCACGTTGGGAATAAGAGTAGATTTTGGGAATAAATGGAGTATTTAGCAGTTTTTAACCCACAAACCTGCTATCATTTTCAACATAGGGAACACTTAGAGACGGAGCAGAATCTTGCAATTTATAGTGTAAAGTAAGATCAGACAGCTCAAGTTTTTTCTAGCACTTATAACTTATAAACGGTATTTGATTTTTGATTTTTGAACTATTTTTCGTATTTTTATTTTGAAATAATTGTGTGCATCCGAAATTAGACTGAATTTCCTTGGTTCGTAAACAATGGGGACTTTTCGAGATAAAGCCTGGTGTCTACCGAGAGCCACGCCTTCATTGGTTGTTGATATTCGTCCAACAACACAAACAGCATGTCAAAAACACGAGGATATATCAATGTGTGAAATAGAATCTATTGGAAGTCAATAAGAATGAGTGGTATGTTAAGGGGGGTCATAACCATGAGGTTCATGGACTGTATATATTTTATAATATCGTCATGTAAATTCTATTCCTTGAAGCATCACAGCTTATTATGTTTAACAACTTAATATAAATGATTGTTATAGCTGGTGAATGAAGAGCAAAGTTATAAGCATTAAATTTACAACGCTATAGAATAATGTTAGCATATTATCAAGTATGAAATCAATTGAGATGATAACAAATATATAGAATATAGTCTTAAACAGTATTATACTATCGCTTCAAAATAATAATCGAATAAAGAACAAATGCACTAAAAATATAAACCAATATAAATTGTCAAATAAAAATTTAAGAGAAATTATATGTTATGATTTTATCATGTAACATTACATTTTGCATGAACAAAACCATTGAAATAATGAGGTTAGCCCCCACCCCACCTATTCCTCCCTCCCCAATTTAGCCTAAAAAATAGTCGAAAATCATAACAAATTCAGTCATAACATGGCGAAGGCGAGCATGACTTTTGGGAAGCCCCTTTTAACGGAAATACAAAATGGAAGGGGAAAAAAGAAGGGATTATCCCATCAAAATAAAGAACGAGGTCATCCCATTAATTAAAATATTGCACAGTTCTGTGGCGCAGCCACAGAACCTCTACGCTGTTTCAATTCATGGAGTTGACCGACTACATTAATTTACCTACTTAGTTTATTGTCCATTATTAAAAAAAAATAAATGATAAATAATTAAATACTAAGGGACTGTTAACTAAACACGGATAAGATATACGCTGGATTTCGACTGAATTTGAATGAAAATATGATCCAATTATATTTTTTTGGCCTTTTTATTGGTAAAACATTTGCAGTTATGAAAAAAACATCATATCAGCGACTGTATTTTTGAAGATATTCAACCGTATTCTAGGAATGTCCACAGTTATAGAGGCGTCCAAAAAATTAAGGTATTCTGCTACGTGTCTAGGGGCCTATACACCAAACGAACATTTCACAAAAAAATTGCAGGTTAGGAGCTAGAACCTTAGCAGATTATTTGTACATTAGTTGCAACTCGCTTATGTTTAATGACCTAATAATAGATATAAATAATGATTTAACAGTTTGTTCATCATGTTTGATTATGAAAACATCTAAGTCCAAAAAAGGTAATAAAAAGTTCAGTGTGACAGGGTAAAAGCTTGAAAAAAGTTTGGATGAAAAAGAAGGAGCTAGTGTGGCACGGGCTTACTCCATATTTTTCAACCAACCCTTTTTAAGCTTTTATACTCTCACACTAAACTTGTTGGTGAGCATTTTTGGACTTAGATATTTACACAACCAAACATACATAGAGTCAAATAAACAAACCGGAAAATCGTTATCTATATCTTATTTCACAGCATTCTTAACTATTGTACTTAAGATGTCATAACAAATAAAGCCAATGAACATATTATAAGCATAATAATATCTTAAATTTATGTTTATACATGTTGTTAAAATAGCAGTCGATAATATAGAATACAACGGCAAATCTGCAGAGGGATCTTCAATGTCATCAATGTCACCAATAAAATGCCAAACAATACAAAAATAAATTTCATAGGGTAAAATGAATAACCCGTCGTCGAATGAAATGAAACATACACCATAGCAAATAATTCAAAGGTTGATTTATTCATGTGCGTCTAAGGGACCGTTTCGCCAACAAATAGTCAAGGCACTATAAAAAACTACATGTATCTATCCTCGTCATAGTTGCTCTCTATATACCGATCGATCTAGGCTTTATCGCTATCACTTAGTTTATTAAACTTTACCCTATATCAAGCCAATAGAACATCCATTTAATAACCCCTTTTGGATCCACTTTTTAGAAATAAAGCGTTGCCTAGCAACGTGACATTGATGGAAAGCATCTATACTTAGCCATTAAACACCTAGCAAGCGATGACTGTATGTCAAATTGGACTCCTATGTCTAGCGAATTGGACATACTGTTGGTTAGATCCACATCTTATCCAAAAGATCATTCCTCACCCGATATTTAACATAACAAGCCAAAAGGCATCGAGAAATGTATCCATAATCAAATACTCAATACGATCTTTTCAAAATATGTTAACATTTATGTCATAGTGGTCATATAGACTTTTGTAAGGCGATTAAGTAGATTTTGTCATGAAAAGCCCTATTAAAATCATGAAATAAAAAATAAAAATGAAAACATAACAAATGTGGTTTGAAATATACACGACTCAACTTACCCTCCCTCTAAAAAAGTGTTTGAACTCATCGTATTCGTTCTACATGATGAAAAATATCTAAGTTTTATATTAGTTATGGCCAAATATGTATATGAAAAGGGTAAATGTATCTTTTACAAATATCACTGGTTCTTATAGGTAAAAACAATGTGAATGAATTAAAAAAGCAAGCCACCTTTGAATTCACCTTTGACGATAACGAGTTGCGTTATAAAAAAGTAAGTTGCTGTTTCAATAAAGCATGTTGCTGTTAACACAGCAACTTGCTTTTAAAACACCATGTTGCTTTTTAAAAAGTTACTTGCTTTTTCGGGAAGGTAAATTTTTATTTCTTTTATTATTTTCCTATAGTTTTGCAAAGAATTTACCATCGGTTTAAATGTCAAACAAGGCTTGTTTTGGTGAGATCTGAAAAAAGTTCAGTGTGACCATAAGGCCCTGCTTACATGCAATGAGCGATTCTCGTCGCCACTTGCGACTTTCACTGTTTTCTTTGTAGGACTTTGAAATTATTTCAAGGAAAAACCCCGTCGCTCCTTGCGATTTCAAAAATTTGTGATTACATTTGAGCGATTTATAAAACCAATCTAATAAATGCTATATTTTCTTTAATGAAATGAACGATTGTTTGACACGTCGCTAGGCGTGATTCTCGTCGCAAGTGGCGATTCTCGTCGCAAGTAGCGATTTGTGTCAAACAATGCACTGTAAAATGCATGGGAAAGTATTGAAATACCAAGACAAATTGTATATGTAATCACTAAAATCGTTGCTAGCGATTTAATGTAAGCAGGGCCTAAAAAGGAAACTACTTGTTGTTGTAAAATGTTAAAGTCCCATAAAGAACATTGCAAGAAAAAAAGTAATTTGCCGATAAAACAACAACACAAAAGGAGCTAGTGTGGTCAGGGCGCTAATGTGGCCAGGGCGTAAATCGTGGATGTCGTTCATAAGATATATGTAGATTTACTGTTTTAAAACAGTGTTAAAATGGAAAATCCTCATAAACATGAATCTTCTCTAGCATTGAGTGCGCTAACATAATATGATGTTCAATTTTGGTCATTCCACAAATTAATATCCACACCCTAATATCGAACGTCGTCATGTGGCAAGGATACATATAAAAACAAAAGCAATAATATAAAATCAAATAATCATATAGTTATCAAAAATCAATCAAAACCAAATAAATAATATTTTTTTGAATACACACATAGCAAAATACCTCAAAATATATACACAATTTTTAATTAATCTTTATACTTTGAGACACAAAACTCATACATGATAATAGCCAATATTTATCGAAGGATAATAAATAATATTTTTTGAACACAATTAACATTTAAACAATTTTCAATAGCATCGCTAATTTATGATGTATCTCAATTACAACAACAAGACGTGATTGTACATTTAACATGGGTCGAATTGCATGTATACCTTGTGCATATGTCTACTCGGCAAAAGTTTTACAAACGTGAAGTGACGTGACGTGGCTCTTATTGGCGGATGAATGACAACTATCTGGATATGTCTTTACGTTTCAATGTGGAATAAATATCGTTCATGCACCATATGAAGTCACGGTATCACAACGGCGTTTTTCCTTCGATTTCGACGAAAAAAGTCGACCGGTAACCTATCAACTGAACCAAATTAAAAGGCCCTTTGACGTTGCTCGACGTATTGCTGAGTATGATGAGAACGAATCAAGTGACTATCAGATATATGTCCCAAATAGATAACAATCTTAAGGGCTTTACCTTAAAATGTACTATATACTTAATTTGAAACCAGCCGCTTATTAATGGACATCTATGTGATATGTGATAAATTGAATACAGAATGGATATTGAAAATCGGTCTGAGCCAAAGAAACAATATGGAATGTCTAAAGTGGCACATCCAGAACCGTTTATTACACTACCAAAACATGAAGTAAAAGACAGGATTGGTAATTTATCAAAAGATCAGATAAAGCAGTTTTATGACGAGGTATTTGCTTTTTTGTTTATTGAAATCTTATTAAAAATGCTATTATCATGAGTTCGCAATAATATGTTTATGTGTAAATTATTTAGCAGATTTGTAAAACGCAAGCTCGCTTTCATAATGAATATTTGTGAAATGATAGAAAGAAGTATACAAATAATACATGAAGACATATTTAATATGATGCGACCTGGCTCGAGTGATATTTTGTCCAACATATATATTTATTGTAAATCAGGAGGTCGGTCAAAAATATTATCAGCCGGGGTTGCAAATAAAAATATACAATAATCGAACATTGGGTTGACTTGATTAAGGGGCGTGTCGAGTTCCCTGTACCCAGTCTACACAAAACCTCATCATGACCTCGTGCTAACCTCATATAAGTCATTGAACCTCATCGTGAGCCCATGATGAAGTTTTGTGTAAACTATGTATGTAAACACGTGCAAATAAATCAATATTACTAGATTCACTAATTTTCTTTGAATTTCGCAGTAATCTCAAACTTTATCTCAATTCGAGCTCCCCCAATAATGTGATATATATTGTCCACCTTTAAATATAACATGAAATAAATACTAGATATAAAATATGTACTTCATAATATAATATTCCAGGGATATTGCATTATCCGGGACTACTTTAGCGAGGATGAATTGCAGCCATGTCGTGATGCGGTCGCGAAACTCGTTGATATTCTTGTGCAAAAGCTTTACAAGGCTGGTAAAATTAAAGGTATTTACCGTTTCCCTATCTTTTTGTTATTTGTTTTCGTAGCCTTAGTTTTGTTTTATCACAAAATTGCTCCACTGTTTATGGTTCGGTATTTTTTTTATAAAATGATCATTTATTGCTATTGACTTCATGTTGATTTTAATTTTTTTAGCTAAACATTAATCATTCATATTTGATAATTCTATTACCAGTAATTACAGTAATTATAGATAAACTTATTATCATCATTATACTTTATAGTATTTATGCCAGCATAGTTTATAAATCCAGAGCTTTATGAAGACTATGGAGTGTTTAAAAGACTGACAAAACTGGAGGAAGTCTATCCCGGGGCGAATATATTATTGTTTAAACAAGGACAATTGCCAAAGGTATAACATCAGATAAAATTTTAAAATGTGAAATTAAAATTGGTCCAGATGATTTAGTTTAAATAAATAAATTATGTTTGCCAACGTAACATAACATTTGAGTATACCTTTTTACTACTATAAACAAAATGATGGTTTTCATGTACATATGATTGTATTTACATGCTTTTTTTAGCCATTCCGTACATAAATAGCATCAATGCAATGTATAACATTTAACCTTTATCATACTACCCGATAACAGAGTTCAATGAAGCCCCTTTGATGTTGATCCAAATTAAATCTACATAAGAATCTTCGAATACCCATATCGCCCTCAATTTTTGACCAGTTAAAATTTAAATATGGTGTCTTATCACATGTGTGCAGGATATCTTTTCTCAAGTTAATATTAATTACCGTGTAATCCATAATCCGAAGGAATTCATGGATTTGTGGAGCTGCGAGAAGCTTCTTAACATGGCGGAGCAGTTTATTGGGCCCGACGTGGCTGGTCCTACTGTCAATATACTTAAATATACTTTGCTTCATATAACCACAGGAATTCATGGATTTGTGGAGCTGTGAGAAGCTTCTCAATATGGCTGAGCAATTCATCGGGCCCGACGTTGCTGGTCATCCTGTTTGGAACCTGAGAGTCAAGACGCCACATAACGAGGCAACTACTGTACCGTGGCACCAGGGTAGGATGGCATCCCGTGCAATATTTTTTTCTATAAATAACAAAAATCCGCTTAAAACAACTTTACCAGATAACAGAAAATTATGTCCCTTTGAACACTGGACATTGATGTTCGCCTTTTCTGCGGCAACTGAGCTTTTTTTCTCTTTTTTTCACAAGCTTTAAACAGAAAAGAAACATCCTTTTGTTGGAATTGAAAATGTCGATTGTAATAATCTCATCAATCATATTATAAAGAAATACTTACATTTTTTTAATAGATAGCGCTTACTTCAGCGAGGAATCCTACGATCACATGGTTCTCACTGCGTGGATTCCTTTTCTCGACACCAACGCTCACAATGGTGGCATGCAGGTAATAACGACAACGGGGATGGATTCATAACGTCTAAAACCGGGGCGTAAATAAAGAATATATAGAGCCAAAAAGTATTATATAGTAGAGTCGAAACGGGATGAAGGGGCGCCTGATGATTCTTTATGTAGTTCTGCGTCTGAACTGGTAATCTTAACTATGTATAGTATGTATATGACGCCAAATTTACGCTGTCAATTAAACCCTAATAAAAGCTTTATGGATTTTTTTCCCGATATTGATATAACGTTATTCTTACGTAATGCATTGGGTTACAATAGTTCTTTATTAGAGTAAGGAAAACTAATGAATCGTGAATTCAAAAGTGCTTTGTACTTAACGTCGAGTATGTTATCTGATAGATGGTGCGTCGAAGTCATCGTCGGGGCGTCGTTGCGAGACACACGTGCTGCCATCTTGGATTCTGGTACGTCATGATGGACGATGACGACATCGAGCAACAATGTGGTATATGTTTACTGTCATATTATATATTAATATAAGAACATATAATATATCATATAGACCAACATCAAAGTAGAAGTTGGTAAAACATGATGCTGTCCCATTAAGTACACATGTATGCCAAGGTGGAAAGATCGGAAAAATGTAATAAAGGTTGCCTGCTCTTGCTATGCCAATTGTTCATGCATGAATAGAAATATATAAATGACTTTATTAAAAAAATTAGGATGTGTTTTGGCTTTAAACATTTCTCAATTACGTTTTGAAATAATTAAGGAGCGTGTTGAGTCAGTGAACCTGAAGGCTATTAAACTAAATTCTACGCCAAGAAAAATAACGCGTTTGAAATTAAAAAAAAACACATGACAAAAGCTGCTGTTGGCATATATGTTACCAGATTCACGTCATATTAAACATTATCATTCATTTAATGATTAAATTCTACCTTCTTTAGGGGTAGATCTGAAGGAGGACATTGTTACATGTGAAGTGCCATATGGAGGCATGTTACTCTTCAACAACCTAACCGTTCATCGAAGGTAACTATATATTTCGAATCATGCCTAAAACTTACAGGTTAGTTGCATCAAATATGCCTAATATATGCAAACAATGAACCGATAACTTTAATTAACTCTGTTTGATCAACATATAATCAAGAATTTAGACAAAAAAGTGAAATAATAATTTGACCATAAATTGGATTTATTTTTCTAAGACTATCTTTTTTTTGTGTTATTGAATTCAGTTATTCAACCACAGTTCATACTGAGTTTATTATTTTATTAATTTATTTTCCAACATTTCTTGAAACTACTCGTTCAATGAAAATAGATTCAACCAGAGATCACATTGTTTCTTTTAAATTGTTTTCAAAGCTTGGCCAACTTTTCAAACGACGTGCGCTGGAGCGTTGACCTTCGTTGGCAGTCGCCGCACGAGAAATGGGGATTCTACGACATCGCACCCGGGATCCGGTTCCGCTCTGCTACCGAACCGAATATCAAGCCAGATTGGGACACGTTTCTTAAGGTCAATCGGAAGGAGGAGTGGCAGAAACGATACAAAGTGCCGGTAATAACATCTTTTGGTTGATATTGTGTTAAATAAAATCAAAATATACCAAACCGGCTCAGTAGACCTGAGCACCTATCACGATTAATGGCCTGTTTCAGATTTCGACATGTACTCTGACCACGACTCATGGATTTTTATGGGTTCTCATCCTATCTCTGAAATTCTTATTCACTCTTTGCCATCAAGATATTAAATTCCATTAAAACGTGTTTCGTGTTCATGGTTCAGATGAGACCAATAACAATAAAGGCGTCGCTTTTGACCTGACCGTCACAATCCCATTTAAATTTTGTGAAATTGTATATGCATTTATCATCTACTCAATGCTTTATTTTTCAGGGTTTAGACAAGACAACGAAATATGATAAAGACGATGACGCTTTCGATCTGACTGTCACAGGTCCCTGGATCGGTCGTTGGGAGATTTCGAATGAAAACCAGCACACCGAGGCATTCAAGCACATGACCGGAAATACACGTGTTGATGACGGAAGTAAAATGGACCGGAAGTAGAAATAGATTACAAACAATTTTAAGATGTCTAAGATGACATGATGCATTTGAGTTCTCTGGTTTATTGATTCTTTCACGTTTGCATGCAGTCTAGTAGTAATAAGTTATTTCAAATAGATATCCCTAAACAGATCTATACAAAATCTCCATTTTTTGTTACATATTTACAATACCTGTTTATCTATAATTTATATGTACTAATTGTCCAAGTTAAACACTGATGAAATTATAATATTATATATTTAAAAGTTTATGGACATGGAATTATTTTGCATATTTTTGGGCCTTTATTTATTTGTGCCTTGGAAGTTATTCTGGCCTAATTTTCTCCTTTGTGGAACAAACTAAGAATTGCATAAGAATGATCTTCGCTCTATCTTATCTAACACCAATTATCTAAAATTGTCTTAATCTTGTTTAATACCCAAGGGTGTGTGACATGGACGAACTCTGCAATTAATGAATTAATCAATATAGGACCTGCTGCCCCCAAATCCAAAGCGGCGAAATCAATACCATAAATATATATTTTTTGAAAAATAAGTACATAAAACACCTTGACGCGAAATAAATTTGAAACGATAGTCAAATTAGCAGTGCTTTAACTCTGTACATGTTAATGCTAAAGTAATTTTCAGCAATCGAACCCGAATCTGTTCACAATGTTTTCGTTTTTGCTTCATAATCACCGCGGTGGTTTATACTGCAATATTCCCGTTTGATCTTTTGGTTTTGGACACAACCACAGCCCAAAAGCAAACTCAGCAACTAATATAAGCCCGGCTGCCCCCAAACCCAAAGCGGCAAAATAAAGACCGCCCTGGAAATCAGTGGTTGTCACTTGGGTTGCTTCAGTAACGGGAGCCAGTCCTTTGCAGTGGAGATTTTTCGGTGTCCAGTCTTTGATCCATTTGTGGAGCAGGCCGGATTCACGCATCTTGTCTATTCTGTGATAAAAAAAGTTGATAAGACTATATAACACACCTAGGATCAAGAAGAATAAAACGTCAGAAAGAAATTAGTTTTAAAAATGAACATATGTCAATGTATTATAGAAGAATATCCTAATCCGTAAAGAGAAAAAAAAACATTGCGTCCTCCTCTGTTCACTTCTGTATCCATGAAAATACATATTTTTCTTTAAACATGCCAAAAATCTAGTAACAGGTTATAAAGTCATTCGTTAAAAGCGTTCAATTTCGATGAACCCACAAACAACAATCATTTTGTTTACATACTTGTCCGAGAAATAGCGCGTATACGGTGACTCCGTCTGAAATGCGTAGCCATAACTGGTCGGATAGAACTCTTCGCCCATCAGAGCCAGCTGGCAGTTCTTATCTTCTTCTTCTGCAGCCACGGCTTGGTACCAGGACTTCTCCGTTATGAAGGCGTAGCCACCTTTTCAGAAAGAAAACGAAAACGATTTATATATAGATATATATTGTAGCACTCATTAAAAAGTTAAGACATGGATATGATGGACATTTGCCGCTGCTTGGTACCAGTTATAAAGGCCTAGCCACCTTTGGGGAGAGAATAAAGTACGGAAAAAATGAATGCGATTCTAAAGCATAAATGTATTCATCATAAACAGTGCAAAGACGTATAAAATGAATTGTGGTTTGATGACATTGATTTTAAAAAAGGAATGGAGCTATATCTATATCTTATATAGATATCGTAAAATTAGCAGATGCACAAAGATGAAGAATATGCATACCTTCTTTAACTCTCTCCAATCCTTCTCCATACGATTCAGAGTAATCCATGCCCTTGTGAACACTCGTATATGGTTCCACCCGCGAGTCCTGAAACAATGCATTGAGGGATAATTTGATTGTGAAGCCTATCGCCATATGCCGATTTGGCGACATCCCAAATGAAAATGATGGGTAACAAATGCATAATATATACAAAAAATGAAAAAAAAAAATTGTTACAGAAACAAATGCATCAATCATTAAACAAAAAATACAAAACAATCTTAGATTCAAGTTTCGTTACCCGAAAAAGCATAACAAGCGATACTCGCGTCAAAGAACCTTCCCTACCCCCCTCCCAACAAAAAGAGGTGGAATAATATCCAATATGCAATAAACTAAGCCAAATATACATGTAAAGCTGTAACATCTGATGACTCCTACCCGAAAGAGCATAACAAGTGCAACTCCCGTCGCCGAGCCCCATTTGTGCGAACCAACTTGCGTCATTTCCTCCAAAGTGTTGAATGGCATCTCAACCGTGGTTACTGCCAGGAAGGCGATCAGGTTACCTAGCAACAAATGCGATACTCTTAGTAAAAATGATAAGCAACGAACATTATCATATGTTTATAAAGAATTCTATAAATAATCATTCACAACTAAAAAATAGTGCACACGAAGATTAAACAGCTATTGAACGTGCCACTAATCTCAACCGTGTTAACTACCAGGAAGGCAATCACGTTGCTTAGCAACACATATGTGTATATATATTCATTCAAGTCTGGCTGAAACGTAAATCACAAAACGTTATTTATATCACAAAACGCTTTCTAGTCATCACAAACATGCGATAAGGTTACCTAGCAACACGCATATTAACATGTTTTTATTGATATTCAACAAACGTATTACACACATATACTGTATGATAAATAAACTTGCAATTTGAATAAAACAGAATGGTAGAATTCAAGCTATTGAGCATGCTACGAATTGAAGTGTTTACTAAAAACTGTATATTCATCATTAATAAGTCGTGTTTCATTTTACCTGTATAAGTAGCCATCATGACAACACACCAGAACCAAAAGAAACTCAACAGGATGCGTCCTGACTGAGCTTGAGGAAGCCATACGGATCCTAATAAGCAAATAAGTATACATAAATTGAATATTTATATATTTTTATTTAGATATAAATATAATCTTATATTCATGTTATATACATGTTTTCTGAGTGATGCGTCCAGATTAGGCCTGCGGAAGCCACACGGATCCTGTCAAACAAAAAGATATACAATAATAGATTATTTAGACACGTTCATTGAAACCTTAAAACAGCTTCTTGAATGATTGGACAGAATATTCGAATATTAAGATTTGCCGACTGTTTTGATGTTTTAATTTTAAACTGAAAATTACGAAATTTATAGATAAAATAGGTGTATTATTTGAGTATATTGAAATAAAATATTGACTCATTTCCGTCAGTAGACTCTGAGGTATAACAACTTCAAAATGTTGAGTGTGTTCAGCATGCGACCTTGAAAGGTGTGTCCTGACTGGGCACGTGAAAGCCACACGGATCCTGTCAAACAAATGAGTTATTATGCCATTAGATGGACAGTGTATCATGTGGCACATGAAAAACATACACAAATAAAAACATTGAATAAATAGTTTTAGGGTGTGTTTATAATTTTTCCGCTCGCGATTTTTGTGTTTATAATTTTTCCGCTCGCGACGAATCGACGAGGCGATTTTATTCAAATCAATTAACCATTAGCCTTTTTACCATGTTATCATTTAATCATTCCTTAACATTTAGAATTCAACTTATCATCGTAATAGATAAATAGATGGAATAAAACAAAATAGAACATGTATTCCTTGTCTGCTTCCGAAATTAAACAACATATAGCATTGATTTATTTATTGATCGTATCTATTATCCGTCCCTTTATCGAATCGGCCAAATAAGTATCACATCGACATTATGTTAAGTATATAAAGTCTATGATTTTATTATCACCTGTTAATCCTGTGATATTCATTTCCTTGGATATTTTGACCCACACATTATTTTAAATATTGCTTATCTGAATCCAATGTATCTTTTTTGGTTCGTGAAGTCCAGGTCATTTTTGTACTTAAATAATTGAGTTTTAATAGATACTCTAATCGTTTTCGTTGCCGAGGTTTTCGGTGCCATGTTGACACAATATATCAAAACAATGTAGATATGTAAACATGAAAATGTTTTCAATACGATAGATCTTTACTACATCGCTCCTACATGTACTTTTATGTTTACAGACTCAATTCGTATTAAAAATATTCTATAAAGGAATATTGAGGAATGTGTGAAATACACATGTAAACAGTATAATTGTAAATTGTCATAAACAATGTGATTCAAATAGTCTATCATTGTCTTCAATTTTTTTATCACTTATCAATGCATTGTATAATGCATTTAAATATAATAGAATAGTGAATTCTGTTTCATGAAACATATTTGAACATGAAAATTATGTTATATTTTCATTATCAATTAGTTTGAAACATATTGCATTGCTTTAACATCGGGCAACATACGTCATTTGACGTATACCTTTTTATAAATAGAATTTTAAAAATGACTGTATATAATTCAATAGCAGACCTGTTGCACACACTTACCAAAGATAGAATATAAATCAAATTTAAAATGTAATTCAAATGCCTAAAAGGATCAAAACTACGGACCAAATGTTTTAAAAATCCAAACAAAGGGAAAACATTGAAAATCGCCTCGCGAAAAAATTATAAACGGTTTGCGCGAAAATCGGACAGGCGTTTTATTTTACAAACCCCCGTTTCAAAATCATACAGTTTTAATAAATAAACAATTAAGCTGCTATATACATCAGTTTACACATAAACTATAAGATAAACCCTGCATTCAGAAAAAAATCCCGCACTATCTAATATTTTTATCGTAAAAAGTAATAAAATGTCAGAATCGCGTTCTCATCTGGTAAAATCGCCTGGTTTCGAAGAGATTTTCAGACAAAAAGTGCTAAAAGACTAATTTTTCGAATAAATTTCCGATTTTTTCAAGTTGTATATAAAAGTCTTTCATATCAACAACATATAGAGCCACTAAAAACAAGTTTTTATGAGAAAATAGCAATTTTATAAACATTTTAAGGATAAAAAACGCGTTGTAAAAATCGCGAGCAGACCAAAATT
>LQRL01028819.1:12123-22234 GCA_001703475.1 Hydroides elegans
AGTTTGTTATGCGTGGTAACACATGGTAACCGCAGTCACTCATTAACGACTTGAAAATTGACCCAACCGCTATGCATAATGTAAAAGCAAATTTTGACAATCTATGTTAGACCCATCCCTTTATATAACGAATGATATGTGTATTTAACGAAATAAAAGCGTGTTTCAAATTTGACCAGCCCTCTGGGAATTACATTGGTTTTATATATTGTTGCGGTTATGTTATAACACATCCCTTTAATTGTTCAATAGATCAAAGGGTAAATTTGAAAAAGTGACAATTTTAAATTAAAGCCAAAATTTTGTGTTTGAAGATAAAACACTAATTCAAATTCGTTGATTACAACTGATTATCGGATTTAATGAGATTTTAGGAAGAGAATCAAAATAACGAAATGCTGGTTTGACTCTTTATACTGTATTCTCGAATGAAGCCATTTTTATTTTAAACTGGGCTTCAAATCCTTATTTACTATATTTCAATTTGTTTAAATGTATGTTCATGTTTAATACTTTATCATAAAAAAATGGATCTCGATTTTCAACAAATAATCACGTATTGTTTTATTTTATCTGCGAAAAAGGTTGAGTTCACAAGAAATCTATACTTTGAAACATATTTCTCAATGTCTATTTATTTTCTGTTCTTGATGTCAATGAGTAGTCATTTGCTCCCTCAGATGTTTGGTTGCGATCCAAATTACATAGTTTACCAAATTTAAGTAGTCATATTTTTACATAATGTATTGATATGAAAGAGAAGCTATTTAAAATTGAAATGGCCACAGGATTATTGATGTACATCATTGAGAAAAGGCAATGGGGCATAAATATAAGCCATAAATTGTCATATGGGAAAGTGATTTTCCGTATGATTTTTAGATATACTTGTGTCACCATTTAAAAAAAAGCATCAAAGTGATCACAGATTTAGCCCATAATTATCAAATAATAAATCTGCAGATGTGACTTTGGATTTAATATTTTCTAATTCTACATAGATTTATAATTCCCTGAGTGAATAATTTCTCGTATCAAGATATGAATCACATTATCTTTCTTAGACTTGTTGAGTGATTGATGAATTATCCAATTAGTGATATATAGATGTCAACTCCCACAAGGGTCCGTGAAAAATCCAATCTCCCTTTTGTTGAAAGGAGACCCGAAAAACAATAGGTCAAAATGGGATTAAAAGCCTTGCTCACAATATGAACTCGCCATTGTTAAATATACACTTATTGTCTTCGCATTGTCTTAGCTTTCAATCACGATTAAGCTCTTAATTACGTTTATACAAAAATCGACTCTAAGACAGTAGCGCCCCATATTCACTCAATTGCAATTGAGCGGCCACCCTTAATTGTATTGAGCTAGCATTTCTAGGATTGGCTTAGCGATATATCAATTGGGCTATTGTATTGCGCGTATCAATGTCGCAGGTTTATTTAGCGCCCATTGTTTAGGGATAAATCTATAGTAAAGGAGGGCTGGTCACGACCATTAAGACTATTGTTGACAGGGTAGACTCAGTATGAGTTTGTGATTTGCTAACTTACTCCTCCCCCTTAAGTTGTCATGTGGGGTATCATGTTGAAAGAGGGGGTTTGGGAGGATGCTGATTTAAATATCCCTGTTCGTGAGGATTTGGTATCACTCATTCGAGAACTGTCGATCAAGAAACATTGAGAAAATGCAATAAAAACCACAAGTGATACTGTAAAGATATCGAAAACATAAAAGTCATAAGGAATATCAGTTACATTGAACACTTAGCAATCGTGTGAAGTCGCCTATCTTAAGTGATTGTGATGTAATAATAGTGAAAAGACATATTTAAGTAAGTTGCGATTGTGACGTAATAGTGTCACTTGGAAGTTGTCAATTCGCAATGATGCTTATCGCTACATTGTATTGCCACTGATTGAACAAAAAACTCGGGGATTTTATATTTGATGTAGTCATTTAAGCGATGTGAACAATGCGAAAATATTTCGCGACACTATAATTTAGCATCATTAAGAAATATCATAAGGAAACTCAAACATTTGATGATTATTGTGATAGATATTGGAATATTATAGTTAACGGTGATTTGAACGCAAATTCAATTAGCAATCGGATAGCTAATTGATTTGAACTTTTTTTTCCGGAAAGCTGGAAGCTATTTCATAATGATTGGACTACAACAGCAATTAAGTCAAAGGATGAAACCCCATTCCATTGCATCTATTACACAAACACCGGACAGCCAAACAAACACTGAATGCAAACTAACTATGGATGAAAACAGCCAGATTCACAATAAAAGCATTGCGCCAATGGATAAAATGAACCAAATCGAAAATAAAAGCATTGCACCAATGGATAAAATGAATCAATATAAATTGATGACATCACAAGACGAAAAAATGACGTCACATGAACGTAACATGACGTCATCATTATGTCACATGACCGATAGCAGTAGCAGCGGTTATGACGACGATGACGAAGAAGGCGATTTAATCGTGGATGAAGACGTCACAGACGAAAATTATGACGTCATGGAACAAAGGCGTGATGACGTCAGAGGTGAGTTTATATAGCAAATTTGTTTATTAAAAGTTTTATACATACCTGACAAAAATATATCACTTTTAAGTTTAATTTCAAACAATCTTATTCTAGTTTTGAAAATAAAGAACAGGCGATTTGCGCAAATATTTTACATTTAAGTCCAAAATGGATTTGTTGACCTATTTTTATATGATAAATACGCCGTGCTGTATGGTAACACGCATTCGTGTTCACAATTTATGCGTTTTATATCCTATAGTATATGAACGTTCAACTTAACATGATACTGTTTATTAAATTGAGTCGTTGGGTATTCATCTTATTTCATGTGAAACGTTTAAAAAAAACACTTTTCAATACCGATAAGTCATAGATCCTTAATTTTGGTTAACAATGAATTTCTTACATTTTATTAACATGTCATAATCTATTGCAAAGTATTTTGAAAATTTCTTTGTTATTTTTATTTTTCAGACAACCCCCTTATTGAACCCGACTCCACAGACGACGTCGAAGAAACAAGGAGAACCAACCAAACTTCACCTACACAACCTTCATGGCCTAACCTCGCCGAACAACCCATGTCGAACCCGATTCGATCTTTGGAACAAGTGGTTAATCGCTTGACAGAAAGGTCTTCCAGCTGTTCACCGACAAATGGGGGAACGCAGGGAGACCAGAAAAGAGAGGCTGCCGGTAGAACATATAATGCGGAACAGAAGCAGAATGTTGGACCACCAGTGTTACCATCGAATCAAGGAAGCGCAAAGCCAAACTCATCATCACCGAAACCATCACTTTCACCATTCTCTGAAAACACTCCAATCCACAAAGATACAGCAAATAAAGAAAAATCAGAAGCTTCATTTGCCGCACCTAGTTTTCCTCCCGGGGCATCTCTACCCGGGATGTTTCCATTGCCCGGGGGTTTTCCTCCGTTCGGCATGCCACCAACAGCGCCTTTCGGTTTATATCCAGGGATGATGGCACCAGGGATGAATTTGTTGCCCGGTATGGGTCATATGGGGATGATGCCGACTCCACCTGGCATGATTTCGCAAACAGGTAAGCGCATTTTGCGAATTTTATGATTTTTTTTCACGGTAGTTTACTGTTTTTTGTTGTTAATGTCAATTAAGGTTATGTGGAATCTTATGAATCTACCATAATTGAATCAATGCAAATAGATATTGATATAAATACATATTTTAATTACATAAACAAATCTATAATTATATTTAGCAATGAAATAATTTGGGAAATTATAATTGGAGTATTTGCATTCACTAAAATCATTGCATATTTATAATAAGAAAAAAATATCAAAACCATTAAAAGACGATTGAAATATTAATTGCTTGATTGTAAAATAAGGATAATTCTGAATTAGATAAATAAAGAAGCTTAAATATTATCTTTCCTTTTTCAGATCCCAAAACTCCCAACACTTCCTCCACCACCACTCCCCTGGATCTATCTGGATCTGCCCTCAAACGAAAATCGCCCGAAGGTCAAAATCAACGTGATTGCGAGGAAGGTCAAGATATGGACAGCAAGAAAAGAAAATTAGATCAGGTAGGCACTTAACAAATGAGATTAATTAGACCTAGGGGATCGATTATCTCATGCAAAGGATATTTTTTTCAGAGATTTATATTCCTAAAAGTTAGAATATGCTATTTGATTCACTTCCTTGTTGCGCGTTTATCTTGACAAAACTTTAACTGTCAAAACATTTCTACTTATGAGTCACATTAGATCTTATCAATTTTATCGGAAATCAATGGCCTTAATTTTCCTCAACACATCCTTTATAGACAAAAGTAATAATAAACAAATATATTTTTGTTGCAGGCGACTCCAGTGAAACCAGTTCCCGTCGCCCAGCCCCATTGGTTGAAAGACGCTCTATCCCGTCGACAACCACAAGCTGTCAATCAAACAGAAACCACGCCTTCATCACCTGCCAATCAAAGTGACGTCACGAGTACAAATACCAATCAGCAGAAAGACTCGTTCATTAGCCCCGTCATCAAATCCGAAAATACAAGGGCGGACTTATCTCCATATGGAAATGTCAATCAAGACAAACCAGGTTCCGCCTTTACACCTTTGCGCCAATCGTTTCGCCAGCCGATGACTCCTATATCTCCATTTGCAACAGCTCCCCATATGTATCCACCATCCCCATTTATGCCTGGGGCGATGATGGGTTATGGAGGTCATCCGATGTTCAATCCTTTCATGATGTCCATGTTCCCACATGGAAGCCCAATGTCACCACACCATCCAATGATGTTACAAAACAATTTTTCACAACGAGAGGAAGCTCTAAGCGGTGAATTAAAGGCACTGGAGAGCGAATTCAATGAACTTGTGGACAAACTGGGACCAGATTCATCGGTCTTTCAAGCACAGCAAAATTTCAAAATGGCGTGTGCAAGTTTGAGCGCCGAACGCCAGAGGGCACTACTGACGTCACCAACAGGAACTAATGACGTCATGATTACGTCATATTTTGATAATCAACTGTACGCACTTGTGCGCATGACTCAGGCACAGCTAGAGGGCGAGAAACGGGCGCTAGAATTTGGCGGGAAGTTGAAAGTAGAACCGGGATCGGATCGTCTGCTAACAGTGCATAGTTTTCGCGGCAAAGTAGAACAGCAACAACCGCGTAGTTTAACGCCACCTGAAGGGTTTAGCAAACCACTGCATGCGTCTAGTCCATATGCGTCTCATCTAAATTCAAAAACGGCAAAACACAGTCATGGTGGGGCGTCTCTGCAGCGTGCTGAAATGGATCGGAATGGATTGGATTCAGCTGAAACACATCGATCTACACCGCGCAATCTGCAATCCACATTCCAATCCATGATCAGTCTGCGTCCACAAAATGGCAGATCCAGCATGCAGCAACCCAGTCCAGTTCAACCACAACAACCCAATCCACGTCATACAACACACCAACCATTCCACCCGAACAAACACCAACCACCGAAATTCCCCCAGCTCTCACCACAAGATACCACCACTCAAGACACAAGCACCGAATCGGGTTTCCTCGACAGCAGTGACGTATCACCCACCGGTTGCTATGGAGATTCTGTGCATAGCAACCGACGCCGACTCCTTAGCAACGCGGCCGTTGAGGTGCTGCAGGCGTGGTATGAGCGGCATCGGGAGCATCCCTATCCGGATGATGAACAGGTCGAGGAGATTGGGCGGTTGGCCGGGATATCGGAGTGCCAGGTGAGAATGCGTTTTATGTTGGCAGAAATAAATGTCATATGCATTTGTATTATAAGGGAATTTATACACGGATCGAAGCAAAGGCTAAATTGAGTTTAATTTTATGTAATCATACAAGACTAGTATCCACTGTGACAATCATATTGGTCCGACATTATGTTTCCAATTATTAAAACTTCATACTTTGGAAAATCATGGCGTACACAAATCTAGAGAAATTTGAAGCTAGTTAATTTATTTTTCCCTTCGATTATAAATCAAAAGATTAAGAATGTTTAGACTTAAATATTGACAAAAGATAAAAATAAACGTAGCCCCGTTAAAGAATATAAAGTAAATAGTAACTAAATTTATGTTAAAATGACAAAATATCAATGAATTTTCTTTTCTGCAGGTACGAAAATGGATGGCCAACAAGCGCGTTCGTAACTGCAACACCCTGGCATACAACGGCTCAATCCACCCGAAGAAACTCCAAAAGCTGATCCAGATGCGAGAAAACAACGTCACTTTATCTGACGTCACGCCACGCGGCAATGACGTCGACACATTGAGTGACGTCACAAATACGTCATCACAATTGGAACAACCACAAAATATGATGACTTCATCATCAACTACGTCATCATTAATGGCGGGAAGCACCGGAAATGATATTTTGGACCAAATGCGCGCGCGTGGCGTCGATATAAAACCGCGAAAAGCGAAAGCCAAGCGACTGCTCAACCCAAAGGCTGTTGAAGCAATGAACCAATGGTATTTCGAGCATATTAACTACCCATACCCGTCAGACGATGAAAAACAACAGCTCGCAGACGATAATGGCATTTCCGTTCCACAGGTCACGTGTTGGTTCGCGAATAAACGGAATCGATCGAATAATACGCGGAAATTGGGACATGGCGGAAGTAAGAATCGAATGAGGTTCTCTGGGCTGCAGACGACACAGCAACAGGAACAACAACAACAACAAATTCAAAATGGCGTCGGTCATTTGCCGCTTTCACTTCCGATGACGTCACCTCCGGGTTTTATGCCGTTTCCGGTTCTGAATGGAACGTTTTGAAAAAAAAAGTTTTGTTTAAGGGAAGCAACTATGATAATTAGGTGTTGGTGAATAAATTGCTATACAGAATTGTACTTTATGGAAGTGAATCATACTAGAGTTTTGCCAAACAATTTAATATGATTGTAATTACATGTATGTATTTTTGCGATTGGTGTATAAGTGGGTGTATGCAAGGATCTATGTCATTTGTGCTTATTTTTGCTGTGCTATTGTGTTTCTTGGCATCTTCAATAACATCTATCTTAAATGTCTTTGATATATATCTGGATTATATGTTGTCTGTACAACCTTGTAAATGTCAGTATTGGAGTTAGATTACTTTCAGGTACAGCTGATTCGACTTGGTTAAGATGTGTCAACGAGAGATAAAATCGTTTGAAAAATATGCATATTCGCATTTTAATAGATACTAGTCTCAATGTATGTGTTCACTCTTTTTTTGCATTTCATTTCTTGAACTCCAATTTTGCATTTCTTTGATGTTAATTGCAAAATGTATTATTCGAATATCATTGTTTTCAATAAAAAATGAAAATGCCAATCCAAGTATCTTATTTATTTATCGGGGATCCTTTTCGATCTAGATTGCTTCGCTTTATCCAATATCATGATAAACGAAACACACTTAAAACACGGAACACTATACAAATGGATGATTGTTCCTTGACAATAGGCTAAGTTGAATTTTAGCTTGATTATCTTTTGTGCAGTTAAGTAAAAAAAAACACAATCAAATTACATACACATTTTTACTAATCCCCACATTTACAATTCAATAATCCATTCAAGAAATTATGTTTGAATATATAATGTTTTTTTGGGGGCAGTTGACAGTCAAATATGAAAGGGTATCAAGATTCATGCACCGAATTTGCTTGTGCCACAGAGGGCGAATTCCGAACGAATTTTTGATTTAATATTCATACAAAGCAAAATTAGGAACACTATCTTATAAATATCAGCATTTGTTGTAAACAAACATAGTACCATTTTAATCGACAAAAAAAATCATATTGGTTTACTTATGTATACGTAATTATTAAGTCAAATTAATTAAAGTTCTTAATAAACAAATAAGGTTAGATTAAGATTTGAAACTTTGCACATTTACGGGCGCATTCGTCGAAAAAAAGTCCGACAAGACTGTCGCATTTGATGCGAAAGTTATGCGACATTTGCTTAAATTAAGATTTAACTGCTTAAGTTAGGTTACTAGTTTTGAACCATAATCGCTTTCAAGCTTTCTTGGGGTACACACATCAGGGTATTAAAATAAGATACATATACCAAAATGAACTCACCAGTCCATAGAAGAACCATATAAACGACAAATTATCAAATCGTTGGCGGTAGTGGAAACAACAACAGATTTTTTTGGCCAAAATTATCTACTTATAAATATGTATGAAACATATGGAAATAAAAATATAATTCCTAAACTTCTGTTCTGGCGACTTCCCAATATTATCTCAAATGGGATTTTTTTGCATTACAGCGCTACCTGGAAGCTGCGGGTTTTCTACAGAATCTTGTCTACACGAATATTACGCTCACGGATGATGAAAAAGTAAGTTTTTAGGAGCGATGACACATGAAATTACGAAGGAAAAGGGATCCTTTATATATACGATATGCGGTACATACCACTTTAGATATATCAGATGTCAACACAATAAAATGGCATGTATGTTTATTAGGTGGCCAGAAATATGGTATATGAACCCTTGAGATGGCAGCCGATAACGATATAATTTATATAATGTGTGATACCTAAATTAATTGATATGTGTGACGAGTAAACTTTATGAGAATAAATTATAAGTAAAATCAAATTAGTAGATATAGAAACAAATATATATAATGAAAAATGTTGAAAAGAAACAAAACGACGCCCGATAAATGATTTATTAACATTTTTTTTTAACTTTTGAAAGTGATGCGTCGAATAAAATAGTATTTTGTCAAAAATAGTAAATCTAAGTGTTATCATCTTCAATCGTTCTTATTCTCAAAATCAACATCCAGTTTAAATTCCTTCTCATTTCCTCTCCTCAGATCCTCCGCTACAACACATTGAGCTCCCTCTACACCCTTCTGCACATGAAGCGCAAAGCCAGTTTCTTCAAACGTATTGCTGCCATGCAATGTGTTGCCCCTAGTAACCCGAAACCGGCATGGGTACAGTGCTACTACTTGTTGCTACAGGCATTGGATGGTTATGCAATATCTCTGGATCCAAAGTATAAAGCGCAACGTAAGTTTGGAAATGTCCTTATTTATTCCCATCCTTAGTAACCACGATTGTCCTTGCCATAGAAACCCAAAACCGGCCTGGGTACAGTGCTACTACTTGTTGCTACAGGCATTGGATGGTTATGCGATATCTCTGGATCCGAAGTATAAAGCACAGCGTAAGTTTCGAATCGCGTTGTAATATCTCCAAGTTACCGAAAATGTAGTGTGTTATCCCTAGAAACCAAAAGCCCGTCTTGGTACAGTGTAAATAATTGCTTCTTCAGACGTTCGTTGGATACATAGAATAAAACGCGACGTACGTCATTCAATTCGAAGATTAACGTGCTCAAAACAACGTTTAAGTGTAAGTATACAATATAGCTTCGAATCACGATATAAAGTGTGGAATTGCAAAAAAATATCAAAGCAAGTTCACATGCATGTAATCTGAGAAGAAAAATCCATTTGTTACCTTAGGTATTTAAAACGTCGCACAGCGTCTCAGGCACCGAATCGTCTTAAGATGCTTGTTTGAGCTCCATCGCGATATAATGTTTCGAGATAAAATAGATCACCATATTTCTAATTAGATTGAATGTTACATTTTATTTCAAATCTCTGTTTTTGCAGATTCCCTGAGTGGTTGGCCAGCGGCGCAGTTGCGCGTGCTGCATGAACTCATTTTCTCGGCGCGAAAGATGGGCAACCCTGCCATCGCCATCAGGTCAGTCCGCTTCCCTTCCAATTGTACTTCCTGACCCGATTCCATATAAATCTGCAAATTCTTGTGTTTGTCAGCGTAAGTATTTAGCAACATCATGGAAGCACTACTCATTGTTCACGGTGTTTTAGTTTTTAATCTTTTGAAGATTGAAAGACGATACCATACTCTCACTCTACATCAGTGTATGTGTATCTCTGTCTTTGTCCCTTGTTCTCTCTCTCTTTTTCTCTCTCTCTCTCTCTCTCTCTCTCTCTCTCTCTCTCTCTCTCTCT
>LQRL01028819.1:27015-39539 GCA_001703475.1 Hydroides elegans
TCATAGATTATAAAGTTGAAGGGTTGGAATTCCTGGTTCTTCAATCAAAATGCTAAAACAAAATGAAATGTTCAAAGTTTAATTTTGCTATTGATTTTAGGCCGGCTTATTTCACCTTATTGATAATTGTTTGCTTAGTTAATCATATACCTGTTAACTGAAAGTTACAAACAATACAATAAACTTCTTAAATAATAACAATTTTCATCGTAACATTGTATCAAATACCAACCCTAATATGAATGATTCAGGATATATATTTTTTTCAAAACAAAAATGATAAAGATAACCGGGTCCTTTTCCTTTCGACATGATCATGCTGCACGAACTTTTAGCCATGAGAACTCGTCCTTAATTAACCTTCATATCCCTGTAAAATAAACATTAAAATATAACCGGATTGCCTTTGTTTGCTTAACCTCAAGGTCATGCTGCACGTACTCTTAGTCATGAGAACCGAAATAAATTTAAGCTGGTAAGAATATAATCAAATCCCATTGTTTCTTTCCCATCAGATCATGCTGCGCGTGTCAAAGAAAGGCTGCGTGATCACGTGTGTTTTCGACATCCTCAGGGGCGACGTGACCTTCACACGTGACCTTCTCCAAACAAAAATGATAAAGATAACCTGATCCTTTTACTTTCGACCAGATCATGCTGCACATACTCTTAGCCATTGAAAATCGTCCTTGATAAATCTTCACATTCCCCCAAAATAAACTTTATTATATAACCGAATCCCTATATTTTGTTCCCCAACAGATCATGCTGCACGTGCCCCAGAAGGGCTGCGTGATCACATGGGACTTCGACATCCTCAAGGGCGACGTGACCTTCACCGTTCTGCGTCTGCGCCGTCTCACCGCGGCGAGCCACATGAACATCACGTGAGCGGTGCGGTAGGGGGTATCGGCAGTACGCAGTATGTGGATAAAAGATGGGCGGTGGGTGTGGATATCCATGTGATTAATCAGCCCGTGGTGTGTCGCGTGGGTGATAGTGTGCAGGTGAGTTGAGAGGAGTTATTTTGGGCCGTTATACCGGTTAATGTGGTTTAGCATTTTCTGGCCGTCTCATTTACTTCATTTTTGTTTGCTGTAATAAACAGGATTGTATATACTGGGAAGACTTAATTGGCGTTTTAGTAACCCCCTCCAACCCCCTCCCACAATATAGTTTTTTAAAAACTTTTTTAATATGAAACTTTGTTTTCTTCCGCCAGGGTTCACACGTCACCAGTCACGCCTGCTCCTACATCCTGCAGTTCAAGCATTTCGAGAGCAGCGTCAAGAGCTTCGACCTCTTCACGCACAAGGCCAAGGTCATGTACTATACGGAGGTGCTGCCATCTGCCTCATTCAAGTAAGAAAAGATTTGTTGCACTATGAGAGGTTGGGGATTGGTTGGGACATGCGATAAACTAACATAAAGTCAAGGTCATGTTAGTTTGTTTTGTTCATACTTTCGGAGTAAGTGAAATAAAAAAAAATACTCTGTATCCTTTTGAATTCAAATTATGCGTTTTAGATGTATCATACACGAGTCTATGATTTATTGACCTGTCACATATTCGCCATTCCCATGGCTTAGATAATGATCATCTTTTATGTTTAGCCCAGGGAAGACACTTCTAATTTTTGATGATATTTCAGAAGTCTCATTTGTCCCCAACCTTAAAAACTTGGCTTACAGGTCTTAATCCGTTTTGTTCTACTTAGTAATATTAATAGAAATAATCACTTCAGATAATGTTTCTTTTTCTTCTCCAGGGGCTCGATGACCAGCCTGCAGTCATCCCAAAGTGGGTTCTCGCAACTGTCTAGCAGCACGGGAGCTAACAGTATTCGTACTATGTCCTCCTGTCCGTCGCATTGACGCTGAAAGAGGCATCTTAAGGATAAAACAAAGAAACCCAACAAGCGAAAACTAGAGAGTCAGTGACCTTGGATCCCGTGGACTTCAACAGCTCATCTGTCCGTTGCATTGACGCTGAAAGATAGACGCTGGTCTGTGTGCAGCTGGGATTTATGATCTGTCTCGTACGCATAATATGCATTTATATATTTTGAGGTTTGGTTGCATGATCTGAGCGCAATCAAGCGTTATATTTTGAATTCTCATAGAAAACCTTTAGTTATGTGTTATCTTAACTGGATATATCGCAAATCAGCATTTATTTTGAATTTTGAGATGTATCGTTCTTATATGAAAACTAATGAAAACTTGTTTATTTTTTGGAGAGTAGGAATCTGATATACATATTGTGTTATCTGAAAATTGTTTGTTAGTATGAAATATCGCGTGGTCAATGTATAAGTAAATGGTTATGATGCTCGCGTTGAAAATACTTTTACTTTTTATATGATCGATGGATATTTGACCATACTTTCATCATCGAGTAAGCAAGAATTCAGGGTGGCGGGACTTGGGAACTCAACATCACATGTTGAAAATAATCCGTTGATAGCTAGATAAGCAACAGTACAGTTGTTTTCGATAATACGGAATAAAACGCATAGATCATTTGAAGTTTGGTTTATCTTTTTTGATATACCATACTATTGTCAAACTTATGTTAAATACATTGTATTATAAAATATTGTTTTCGATTATTTAGAATTAGTGCAATAAATGTCGATTTAAAGAATGATATCATAGGATGAGCAATTATTATAGTGCAAGATTTGTAATTTATTTTGGTAGAGAATGATTATGTTGTTTAGTACATTGGACAGAGTAATAATACTTGTGACTGCCCTATAAAGAAAATCGACTTCGATCAATAACTATTTTCAGCTATCATTATGATTAAAATACAGTTCGTTAGAGTATTCATTTAGATAGGTCACCTAGATATATACGTGCGTATCACACTTTTCAATGCTACAGAAAATCATGGGTGCCATAAAGTTAGGGATTGGCTCTGCACGTCTAGTATATATTATACATTTTCGTGCATAGCAAGATGTTGGGCGAATTTGCCGTTATTATTTATTCGACATTTTTTACGTCATGAATATTCGGGTTTTATCGATGGTTCGCTGTTTAAAAATAAATGAAATATTTAGAAAATACTCTGAAAATGTTGCATAATAACATATAATATTACATGTAAGTGGCGAAGGATTTTACTCACTCCTGAAAAATGAATGAGGATGCAATCTCGTTTCAATTATTTCCATTGCTAGATCTGCCTAGTCTCTCATTATCCCCCGTGAAACGGAGGGATATGGGGTTGAGCTTGTCCGTCTGTCTGTCTGTCTGTCCGTCCGTCTGTCTGTCCGTCTGTCCGCCCCCTGAACATAGGGTAGTTTGTGCACGCGAGTTAGGTATGAAGGAATTAAGCTAGAGCTTTGAAATTTTACACACGTATATACAAAGGTCTGAAGTTGTGCCTTGTCACGGTTTCATGGCAATCGGAAAAATTGAAAATTGTCGATTCTGGAGCACTTTAAAAATTGTCGATTTTAAACTTTTTTTCAGATGCCAAGCACTTTGTGCACGCGAGTTTGGTATGATGGAATTAAGCTAGAGCCTTCAGATTGTATACACGTATAAACCAATATCTTGAGTTGTGCCTCGTCAAGGTTTCATCTCGATCGGTCGAAAATTGTCGATTCTGGAGCACTTTAAAAACTGTCGATTTTAAAACTTTTTTTCAAATGCTAGGCACTTTGTGCATGCGAGTTTGGTATGAAGTAATTGAGTTAGAGCTATGAAAGTTTATAAATGTATAAACCAATGTCTGAAGTCGTGCCTCGTCAAGGTTTCATCTAGATCGATTGAAAATTGTCGATTCTGGAGCACTTTATAAACTGTCGATTTTTCAAACTTTTTTCCAGATGTCAGGCACTTTGTGCACGCGAGTTTTGTATGAAGGAATTGAATTAGAGCTATAAAATTCTAGGCATGTACAAACCAAAGTCTGAAGTCGTGCCTCGTCAAGATTTCATCTCGATCGGTCGGAAATTGTCGATTCCGGAGCATTTGAAAAATGGCGGGCATTTCATGTTCAGTTGGGGAAATGTGAGTAATAATATAAGATATTATCAATTTAATATGTGTGTATTGTTACTATGCCCTGTCTTTGCTGGTTGCCGAACAAGAATTCAATCTCATCAAGGTTTCATGTCGATCCGTCAATTGCTTTTTCTTCGAACTTTGTTAAAGTTGGAAGAAGCTGTGGATGAATTAAGATAAAGCTCTAATATACATAACAGCCACATATTGAAGGTGTGCCTCGTCAGGGTTTCATGTGGATCGATCACACATATTCGAAATGACTGCACTTATTGTAGGAATCATGCTAAAGCTCGTCGAGTTTGAAAGATATAATAATGGTCGAAATAACGGAGAGAGACGTTGTGAGAAAGACGTTGTGAGAGAGACATTGTGAGAATGACATTGTGAGAAAGACGTTATAAGAAGGAAGTTGTAAGAAAGACGTCATGAGAAATATATTGTGAAAAAGACGTTGTGAGAAAGACGTTGTGAAAAGACGTTGTGGGAAATACGTTGTGAAAAGTCGTTGTGAGAAAAAAGTTATGAGAAATACGTTGTGAGAAAGACATTGAGAGAAAGAAGTTTTGGGAAAAACGTTGTGAGAAAAACGTTATGAGAAACACGTTGTGAGAAAGACGTTGTGAGAAAGACGTTGTAAGAAATACGTTGTGAGGAAGACTATGAGAAAGACTTTGTGAAAAGTCGTTGTGAGAAAGACAAATAATATCACCTTATATTTTCAATCGACAGGTGTACGTGATAACGAATATATATTGTATAAGGTTTTGGGCTTTGCATCTCTGATGCCTATGTTTTTTTCCAGTGCTGACCATACTATATCAAATAACTTTTGAATGTTCACGGGGGATCGAAGGCCTTTAGCCTCTAGTTTTAAGCATAGCTTTTTTGGGCTTAAAAACGTATATACTGAATAATTACATACAGTTGGGGCTATCTGTCGCGTAGTTGCGACCGGGAACGGTACCTTTGACTGAATATAATTCTAGACGTTTAACCATTCGGATATTTAATTAAAATAGATATTAATCTCTTATTTTACAACAAGCTATATTCATTTTGATTGACAGGTTCTCCTGACCGAGGGCGTCACCTGTGATCCCATTGCTGCTAATGTGACCATCGAGAGCCAACGTGAATGCCAGTTTCTTATCAAAACCATTCCTACACAACCGGGCTTGCTCAAAGTTATAGGTAATATTATATGGGATGTATTTTATTCATCGGGGTGGATCAGTGATTTTTGTATCCATAGTGGCAGATTTAAATATTAAAGATAGCGATTCAGCAGTATTCCTGTAGATAGATAAACGATGAATGCTGAGATTTTCAAAGCATACTTTGGCGTCAAAGCCGGGCAGTATGACACTATTTTCAAGCTTTAAAAAGGGAAGTCGTAACTTAGCGATAAACTTAAAGCGTATTTCTGTGAATCGCAAGGTCCCGGGCCCAAATATGACCCATTATAGAAGGTTGTTTAAGCCCATATGCATTAAGTCTTTATACCAATATATTTTTTAACACTCTTCTTTCCCTCTAAGGCTACCAGACGTTATTACTCGGTTGCCGCAGTAACTGCCGCTTCCGGGATATGCCCCAGTTTGACCTCGATCATTTTGAGGTCAAGGTCATTCCAGGGTTACCAAGCGTGTCCGTGACCTTGAAAACGGAGCAGCGTCGTCTGCTTGACGATGTGAGCGATAATAAAGAAGACGGGGTCACGAGGGCTGAGATGACCTTGTATGGAGGTCAAAGGTTTGTTGTGGGATTTTCAATTTTCTGTACTGGTGAATGAATGGCTTAACATTTACATAATTTTTAATGGTGTTTCAATTTTGATCTAGAACATTAAAACATTTAAATTTGGCTACTAAAAAGTAATAAGCTATTACATTTACTGACACTTGGTATAGAAAACACTTGGTAAGACTTAAACCCATATACAGTTTAGTGCCATTAACTTTAAATATGTCTATATAGAAACATTGTATCATAAGAAACACTTATATATATGAGTTTAAAACAATTATTCTGGACACAAATCAAATCTGTTCATAATACATATATTAAATTATTCATTTTCCAGCTGTGAGTGTTGCCTAGTCCTGCAGAACGACAGTGATTTACCAATCGAGCATTTCCACGTGACATCTCGCGCCAAAACAAATCAATCACAGCTCGACCACGTGTTGACTTTCAACATGCAGAATTTGACTTCTCAGCTGCCGGTCAAAGGTCATTCGCAGGCGGTGATGACCTTGTATCTCAATGGGGGGCTGGCGGCTGATAAGGACGATGGGCAGGTGAAATAGATTTAACATTTCATTTATATGTTATTGTATTTTACATATGAATTTTACATTTTTACATATTTAATAATTTTGAATTTCAGTTTATATGTAAATGTATTTCATTTTAAATGTTATTGTTTACTTTAAGGTTTACCTAACATAAAGGGGGTAATAGCATAAAGGGGGTTGAATGCTATTGTCATAATACCTTCTATAGATATCATTTAGTACATGGTCCATTTTATATCAACACTTATTAATGGACCGAATATGAATTGATTAAATATAAAGATAGACTATAAATCGCCATCGAGCAATGTGGAGGAACATTGACTTTGTTGTTTTTATCTGTCAATCAAATTAGAATTCAAGCCTATTGGTCGAATAAAGCGGAGGGGCGGGGCTGAGAAGAAGCATTATCGCCTTTGTGTCGTTGACCTGTCAATCAAACTCAGACCAGCCGTCAATTAAATACCTTATTAAAAATCAATTAACTATATTCTTGAAACTAGGTTTTAGAATCCAGCTTATTAATCGAATACAGCGGAGGGGCGGGGCTTGAGGAGGAGCATTGTCGCCATTGTGTCGTCGACCTGTCAATCAAACTCAGACCAGCCGTCGTTGTCAGGGAGATCCATGTGGGGCCTTCTTTCAGGTTCGCATATTTCAATGTTTCAATAAATTTAGAATTCAAGAAAAGTTATATTCATTAAGTTTACATATTAGGGAAGAAGGAATATGATGTGAATCAAAAATTTAATCTAAAAAAAAAAACTCGGAAGTCGAATGTAACAATGCCGAATCAAATGTGTTGTTCTGATTTACCAGAACACCAATACTTTCTGATCGCTGATCGATTGCAAAACGAAAAACTGACAATAAGAAAACTCGTTCTTTACTTTTTATGACTTCTTCCATAACTTGCAGCCATGATTCGAACTTTCTGGATGGCTATGAACAAACTATTAATTCATTATAATATTTAAAAACAATGATAAAAACGTTAATGTTTCAATGGTTGTAGCCCCGAATCGTGCAGTGTGGAGGTGTGTTTGGAAAATATGACCGATAAAAGACTCGAACTAAGTGGGTCGCCTTTGCAGCAGCAATGCCAAATGTCTAGTCACTCAACTACCAGGTAAAATATTGCTGATACTTTTGACTTACAGGATATAGTAAAAGGGTCGAAACACTCGGTAATGTCTAGGGTAAATCAAGATTGCCGAGGCAAAACTGAGGTACCCCGAAAAATGACCGAGGTAGAAATCAAATATACCGAGGCAGAATATAAGTACCATCGAAAAATATCGAGGCAAAATTGAATCTATCAAGGCAGAATTCAGGTATCCTCGAAAAATTACCGAATTCTGGCTTATGCTTCACCCTGGACTTAGCTAACAAACCTAACGTGAACTTGATTTTCAATATTAAGATATTGATGCAAACAAGTTTTTTTTTAAAGAAACAAAACTAATTTGTAAAAGAAAGATTTATTGTGTTAAATCCACACCCAACTTATTTTTTGTAAATGAAAAATGCAAATGGAAATCAATATGTACATTTGCGTAATGTTCTACTGCATATTTTTTTTATATTGTTTAGAAATGGTTTCAAGCTGAAATTAATAGCCTTTGTCATAATGTTTTCATTCGATGTCCTATCGTTTCAGTTTATAATATAATATGATTTATTTTTCCTTTCAGATTGAAATTATCTTTGCCGCGTAGTCGCATCAATTTTCCCGACGATAACATTCAATCTAATTCACAACCCAACCGTCCATCAAATACTGCAACATCACAACAGTCAAATAGTCAACATTCTAGTCACTCAAAAGACTCATTGCCATCATCAAATAAGAAGAACAAACAAATGAGCAATCAGATAGAAGATAGTAATCAACAAATAGAATTGGCCAATCAGATTCGAGATTACATGAATAGTCACGTGGATGTAAGGTGGGCGATGATTGGTGCAGGCGTTGACGGGAAAATCGAGCTCGCTGATTGGGTGTTTAAGATGGAGGAGCTGGAGTGCTTTTGTCTTTCAACTGTCTCTATGAGTAAGTAAACGTTTGGGCGATTATATATACACAATATACCATTATTTGGATCATATGCCCCGAGACAAACTAATTATTTTTGAATTTACCGAGCCATTCCGTTTCCTGGGGGAAAATGTCACCTTATATTTGCCAATGTATACAGTTAACAGTGTTTTGTGATGCAACTGAGAATTTCTAATGCATGTTTCACTAACATTGACTCGTTTTCATAAAATACATGTAATGTGATTGATATCTTAAGAGAAGCAATAAACTATATGAACGATCGAGAAGAAAAAAAAATCTTGACTAGAATATCAGTTGAAAATGATTATATGGTTACTCTTCACTATATCTTGGGCGTAAAGAGTCATAAAGAAAACCTATTCACACGTCCTTTTAGTTCACTGAAAACTTTTCTTTTCCAGGTGTTTGTGTCAACGAGAAGAGATGTTCAGAAACTGATGAGGTCATTTCGCTCGATTTGAGCACCCCAGTCCTCGTAAATTGCTCAGTTACAAATACCGCAGGTTAAACTTTATGTCTTGTTATCATCCTTTGTGATGTGTAGTAGTTTTGAACGAGAAAACATGATGCATTAAAATAGTGAGCGAGAGGAAAGAGGCCATTCTTCCATAATGTTATACCATTATTCTAGACTAAATAGTTATCTCGTGGACACCGCACTGGTCGTTATAAAGATATATATTCTACAATGAGATCTCATAGTCTAAAATGAAATTACATTTTCGTGCAGACTGTGATATGGAAAACATCGAGAGTTGTATTTTGTGCATACCGGATGCACAACAACAGACCCAGAATGCACCTGTATTTCTTGGCCAATCAACAGCCAGCAAAGCAGTAGTAAGAAAATAAGATTATTTTTAATAATGTACATATATTCTAGTTCAACAATAAGAATAAAATACAAAGCTAATTTGGCATTCTTTATCTCAAAGAAGATTTTATAGATAATGAATAAGTTTGTTGATAAATAAGCGAATAATTTCAGAAGTCAACTTAATTCTGGTAATCAAAAGAAAACTTAATTGAGTATTAAAAATAATTGAATACAAAAAAAAAAACTTTCATTTTAAGGAAGGTCAATGATAATGATTTGTCCATATTCTAATTGTAGTTGCGACCAGGAGAATCACTTTCATTGGAAACGGAAGTCCAGTTGCTCTGCTCGGGTCACTATGCCATCAAGGTCGTATGTCGAGGTCAAAGTTCGGACAAAACTGGGTCAGGGGTCACTAAAGGTCGTCAACATCAAAGGAGGACACTTGGCTGTTTGCCGGATGTGAGGATATGTGTTCCAGAAGATCCTGATGAATTTTGATAAATAGTTGATTAAATAATGAAAATAAGCTTAATAAATAATTATAAATACATATGGAGAAATAATTTGAGGGGTATGTGCAACTTGGTGGCTTATACAAACTTTGAATTTGGAAAAAAAATAAGCGTTGAGACTCTCATTAAACCTACAGTATTTCCCACTTGCTTTATATTTAGGATCTGCAGAATTTCCTACATGGTTGGATATTTGTACTACATGGTATATTATGCTCAAATTTACTTAAAGCTTCTTTGAGATTATTAGGTGCAATCCAGAGTAGTTTCTAAACGCGTTAATAACAAAATACAACAACATGCTCTCAAAATCTCTAAATTGCTCAATAGATTTGTCAAACAGAAATTTTCGATAAGTTATGGCTAATTGTGCGCTTGAAAGCATAATGCATAAAAGTCACGGATTCATGTCAACATCTGGATTCTTATTATTAATGTTTATTGAAGATAAATCATGATTCCAATCGGTGTCCTTTTGAAAATATTAAGCTCGACATAGTTATACAGTATTAGATTTATCAATGAAAAACACTACAAATCAATCTTTTTAGTAGACAGTATAAATTCGTTGATTATATTGCACCCATAGCAATCTTAAAGTCATTTATATCAAAAGTGCAATATATTCACACAATCACAGGTGTAAATAGACCTTCTGATCTCGATTCACACTTAGATTTTAATTGCAATTTTGTACAATGAGATTATGTGTGAATAATTTTAAAATAGGGTCACATGTATAGAGTAATACAATGTGCAACTATAATAAGTGCTAAGTTACTAGATCTAATGTTCAAGTTTTAAAACATGTACCATTTTCATGGTTTTGTAATGAAATAAAAACCTAGGAGTGCTCAATGTTAGGTCAAGAATTAACGATATGTCGTTTAGTAAAACAGTTCTATGTTGGGGAGAGTTGTATATTTGTGTCACGTGTACTAACAAAATATATTCAATGTTAAATAAAGGATTTAAAGCCGTTATAAAATAGACAAATGCAATGGTTCCGTGCATTAAGCAACAAACTGGATATTTGAGGTATTGAGAACATCGATTCCAAACTGAATTGTCTTTCATGTACATAACGTATTATTACCTGGCTTTGTTAAAGGGATATTGCATATGAATGAATAAAGAGTTCAATTTCTCATATATGAGCCACATTAAATCTTGGTACATTAAATGCTTTATTGAGGTAATATATTTTTTGCACGGAACCCTTCAAATTATAAATAGTGATAGTTGCATGCTATTGGTGTGAACTGCTGCGTTTT
Source organism: Hydroides elegans (assembly GCA_001703475.1). Lineage (NCBI taxonomy): Eukaryota > Metazoa > Annelida > Polychaeta > Sabellida > Serpulidae > Hydroides > Hydroides elegans. Next base: position 38,004 of record LQRL01028819.1, read on the forward strand.
TCAAACGTGTCTAGTCATTATATGAAATTACGCCGGTTTAGTGTCTTAGTGGGTGTGGTTGGGCTGTGGATGTTATGTCATGGACTTGAAACCGTAATTTTCCGAATTCAGGACCCTCTCACTGGGTTTTCCATTTCAACAGGAGGACCAGTGGGTAAAAATGAAATAGAAGCAGAAACATAATATAAGCCTCCTACGCCTGTATTTTCAATATTTATATGCAGTCACAAATCTAAATTTTACGCGGTTCATATTGAATATTATCCATATGTATATATATTTGAATAAAATCTAAATTGCAGCTTGTACAACGGCCTGTTTTGGTCGGTCATATCAACCGCTTACCGTTTGGAATCAAAAGTCTTGTAAGATACAATGAAATATTTTAGTCGGTTAGAACATGCAATTTCCATTGCGTAGCTAGTCGATAAAAGGTTCCTGCGTAATTCAAAATGCATCTGATATTCGGAAAATTACGGTATGTCAAAAGTCACGGGCATATCGTTTTTCTTGTTAAAGAGTTTATGTTACGTAGTTGTCTTGTTACAGTTTTATTTTATACAGTAGTAGAGAGACTTATTTTGTATCTACTTGACAAAGTAAAACACATATTTAGTTGCATTTACTGGAAGTATTCCGAGATTTATATGAGTTATGAGATTTCTTATGTTATGTTCTGGGGTATTCACATAGCCTGTGGACATCGGAAGTGATTTGATTGTGTATGGGAAAATCGGCTTGGGACTTTTCTATGGGGTTGGAACAATTGCCAAACTGTTTAATTTTATGAATGATGCCCGTCTAAATCGGTCCATTTGTTTTATGTTTTAATGTGACCACAAACTAGTGATAATTAGCGTAGGTTGGTTTTCCATCGATGAATTGTGATTGGACAATATTGATGAAAACACGGAGATGCATTTAATGTGCTTTGTATTTTGAAAACAAATATTATTGTTACTCTTTAAGTTTATTTCACAGCCATTAGTATAGACACGGTTTTAATGTTAGAAACAAGGGTTGAACCTGCTCTTGACTTCGGCTGTGAAATCTACCCTTCAGGTTTATGCTGTAATCTTATGTAAAGTTTTTAATAAATTTCAGATAAGTAACGATAATTAACATTCCTTATTCTATACAACCCGCCGAACTCTTAGTCAGAGATCCGGTGACTTATCTGTATTTCAATAGATATATTTTACGGGCTACAATTTTATTTTAAGTAAGAGTAAGACATGTTCGACATTAAACATGTTTTGCTAAGTCAATTGAACTCTAGTTTTCTTCATGATTAGGCCGTAGCCGTAATTTCAGAATTTTATCCGCACGTTACATTATTTGAAGAGCGAGAAGTGGGGTTGTGCATTACCATTCGATGATTTACGATAAAATAATGTTAAGATTTGAGTTAAAAATTCATAGCATGCAACGTAGCAGAAGTATTGATTCAATTGTTGTAGAGATGCGTAGCAATTAATTATAATAAAATGGAACAATCATTAAGCCTGTTATTCTTTTCTTTTCACCCCCCCCCCC
>LQRL01028824.1:0-20416 GCA_001703475.1 Hydroides elegans
AGTTTTAATATACGTATCTTAACATATCTATCTTGAACGAGAACATATAGGTTCATGGCAAGAATAAAAGCGAGGAAAAGCGATCGTTTTTTTTTAGAAAATTACGTTCTTTATACGACTGCCGGAAAGTATCACTGCGAGAGATACAAAACGTATTTCGCGATTGAATTTAACGTCATGCGGTAAGATGTGGCAAGGGGCGATTTCGTTTCTAAAGGTCTGTTTATGCTGAGCGTTCGCAGCTTTTTTCTCACAAAAATATACATGGATATGGGGCAATTGACGTTTGTGTAAGATTATATTGAACTTTATTATGTTTTCAATCATCTGTGCAAGTTTAATTGCAATATAAACAATGACTGTTGAGATAATTGAGTTTTAGTGAAAAATCGCAGCGCTCAATACAGGCATGTTTCGAGAGCTGCGATTTTTCACTAAATGTTAAATATCTCAACAACCGTTTGTTATATTACAATCAAACTTTCACAAATGATTGAAAACATAATGCATTTTAATAAAATCATACACAAACATCAATTAACCCAAATCCAGGTATGTTTTTCTGAAGAAAACCACAGCTATCGAAAAGCTGCGAACTTTCAGCATAAACAGACCTTTACGGTGAGAACCATATGTTAGTCATGGCTTGTTCGCTCGTAGTCGACTCTATGGTCACCTATAAATTGCTTCATAAAATCAGCTTCTGGCCTGTTAATTATCATCTCAGTTTTCTAACCTAAGGCCGTGTTCATGCAAACGAAAAAGCTCGGAAAATAGCACAAAACCCGATATTTTTGAAAGCCACACTTGTATAAAAACATAGCAGTTAACCCTCTCTGTTCACGCAAAAATTTAGGATATTGTTTTGCGTGAACACGCCTTAAAAGACCAATCATCATAATTTTCATGCTAACTACCACTTACATTTATTTCAAACGAATAAAATCACAATATTTGAAATAAAACACTATATCCTATCTGCAATACAAAACATCATGTAATCAAAACATGAGTTGCAATTGGGAGTTGATTGATTTACGGGGTATCCGCCCAAAAAGTCTCGGGCCAAAAAGTTTCGAGCCATAAAGTCTCTAAAAGTGACACGATGTGCCAAAAAGTCTCGAGCCAAAAAGTCTCGGGCCAAAAAGTTTCGAGCCATAAAGTCTCCAAAAGTGACAGTATGTGCCAAAAAGTTCCCGGCCAAAAAGTCTCTAACCATAAATATTCAAGTATGATATTTGTAAATGTTTGATTGATAAAAACCTATCAATTTTCATTATAAAACTCTATGTTTTTTCGGCAGAAAATAATTCTTTATTTTAAATTTTGACCTTGTTGCATCTAATTAGTTCACAACGCTTTATGATCTGCTTTGATGCAGATCACAGAGCGAATTCGAACTTTAATTTATTGCAATTAGCATTAGATTGCAATTATACTCTAAACCGTTGATATGACCACTTGAGTCAAATTGTAATTGGAGGGCTCCGTGCAACATTGTGTTAAGTCGACTTAACATGGTTCGCTAAAATGTATGGCAAAGTGCCAAGTATTAACTTATCCATGCTATATACTTGAGTAATTCTAAAATATCAGTGCGATCATAATTATTTCATCATTTGGCTACTTGCCAATCCTTATATAAATGACTAATATAAAAACATTCAATGCCTCATTTCTCAAAACATCAATTTCAGACTTAACACATTGTTGCACGGAGCCCTTCAATTGTGTTTTGTTTCCACTCTTCGATTTCCCATATCAAAATTTCTCTTGATTCGATGTCTACATTGATATTTATTTATTTGACGCATTTAGTTGGTGATCCATGTATTTCATTTGATATTGAGTCTAGGCGATTACTGATTACTGACTGTTATTCTACGTGCAGATGATTATAGATATATCCATGCATTTATGATGAGAAATGTAGAAATAAATGGTGTGAAAGTTACGTTGTTGTTCATTTATATCATACACATTGTTTAATGATTTTTTGGCCGGAAACTTTTTGGCACATACTGTCTCTTTTGGAGACTTTATGGCTCGGAACTTTTTGGTCCAAGACTTTTTGGCTCGAGACTTTTTGGCACATCGTGTCACTTTTAGAGACTTTATGGCTCGAAACTTTTTGGCCCGAGACTTTTTGGGGTGGATTCGATTTACGGACGTATTTAGGATGAACCATTACATTTCATAAAAAAATGAATAATTAATAAACTCAATCTATAAATTGGACATCGAGATGTCAATATGCTTTATCGCCCATGTAACATGTCTATGGGCCTCCAGGAATATCGTTTCTTTTATTTGTTCTTATTCATATTCAGCATTCATGATTTGCTTTAGAAAAAAACGGAATCATGAAACGGTATTTCACCATACTCCGCGAGGGGCCGAAGTGTCGTTTACAAAAAAAGGCCGAAGTTTCGAATCGGGACCGAAGTTGTAGGGGCAGAAATGGTAGGGGCCTCAAGAAATATATGTCTACATCAACAACTCTATTCCAAAAGAAACTCAAAACCTACTTGTTTGAACAATATTTTGGATACACTCACATTGATAAACCCTATTGTGTGCTTAGCGGCCGAGCCATTTCAATCGCGTTACAAAAACTCACAGATAGATAGATAGATAGATGTCTCTAATCTGTGTATGCTGTAACAAAACTGCAATATAGACGTCCCCAGAGGATTATAACACAGCTAAATTAAGAATTAGCCCGTTGTGACAAAGTTCAGATCGGTTCACAATCTTATTTAGTCTCGAACAAAATATTTTTTGAAAAAAATTGTATGCAAAAATTCATAAAGTCACGAACAATGTCGCATGCATCCTTTTTAACAAATCCCTCATTTTGTATACGTTTTTGTCAACGTTTTGTATTTTGTCGTAAATGTACACTTGCATGCATAGACTAGAAACGTTAAATAAACATTTAACAATTAAACTGCATAATTATAGCCCCCACGCTCAAGTCAACCCGTAAGAGCAATTAGTTAAAAGTCTTACATCTATTTTAGTAGTTGTAATCAACAGCATTACCCCATGCAATAAACAGGTCACTGTGCGTTCATTTATACAAGTCAAATAATTAAATAATAATTATTATCAGTTTTTATATAGCACTTTATAAATGATACATTCAAATTAGCCACAATTATATACTACCATGTTGTTTTATTGTCATTATTATTTTGTATTTATTTTTTAAACCAGATATAGTGCACCTATTACAGTATTCGTTTTGTATGTAAACTTTTATCATGTCTTATAACCTGAAATTAAAAATGCATTTTATAATGTTCTGTTGGCATTTTATTACGGATAAGAGGTATGAGGGATATCAAACATATCTAGCTGATGTAAAGGGAGTCTTACAATAATCGCAATTATATGCATGCGAGTAAAACAAAGTAATTACCAGAGTTCACTAACCAAAAGAATTATATTTCAAGCAGATTTAATATAAGGTATGTTACACACTTCATAGAATAGTATTCAAATATCCTGCAATTTTAATTGCAATTATACGCATCTTGACGTGAATGTTTAGGAAATAAGAGAACATTTTGTAAATTAAATATTGATAATGAAAAATGAAAAATAAATGAATTATAATTTAAAATGTGAGTTTAGCTCTAAAATGACATTGTTTTATTGAATCTACAAAGATTATTGTATATCACATCTTAAGATTTGTAATGGCTTTGGACTGTTCACAAATGTGCCAATCCACAAAAAGGATGAATATCAAATCTCTATAATTGTTCTTGATTATATATCAGTCTCCATGGTTAATATGATTCTAATATCCCATATACGAAATAAAAGGCATCATTGTGATTAAACTCTCTAAATCTTAATCTAAAAAGGGTTCCATTGCAAGATAAAGTTCTCGCTGATTTATCAAGAGAACCATGGCGAACCTGTGTGGGCACCGAATCACGGGACTAAGTTGCCGTTACACCATTGCTGTTTTGATTCACATTGGTCTTATGGTAACATCAGGCATGCGTACAAATATCGGTATTGCTATATTGGATATAGTAAGTCACTTAATTATTTTATTTAGTTAATTTTACAAAATCATAAAATATTAATTGGTATATTAATGGTATACTAATTTAATTTGTTATTACACGTTTATTGATGAACTTTTTTGAAATATATATTTATTAAAAAAACGTTTTTTGGCTTGTAGATTCCTGTTGTATATGGATGTATAATAATAACTCATGTTTCGATAAAATGGGTTGTACATGTATAAGTCATGCACTATATAGAACTATAAATAATAAAATAGATGCATAAATTATGGGCTATCAAAATGCATATCAGTGAGTTAATTCGAGATGAAAATAAAGATCATAGTAGTTGAAGAAAGTAAAGAAGATTCGCATATACCTGGTACATGTATATCGAGGTTTGGATAATATTTTCAGCAACAGATTCAATCAAATATTCCCAAAACGACTTAAAAGTACTTTGATCGTTGTGCAAAGTGTAATCTATGATAGTACGAATGCCAATTATTATGATGCTATAGAACGTAGAAGTGTCTTAATTGCAGGAGATAAATAACCTAAATAAGCACATTTCATCATAAAATAATACATAATGGTCTGGTAACTTTGGAAGCTTTTTTTTTCGAGTCTTTTATCCCTACCAAACATTGTTTTTCATTGTATTCCTCGATAAAGTGTCCAATGTGTCAAGACCCTAATTGATGGTTAAAGTGAATACACGCTGATGATAAATCTTTGCATTAAAAGAAGAAGCAATTCAACTGGTCACCTTTAGCCGTTAGCCTGATTGTTGGAGCGCACCCGCTCGGATACCTTTCAACGCTCATCATTGGCGGATACCTCGCAACGAGAGTCCCAACAAATAGGTATTGTTTTGAAAAGAAATAATAAAACAGAACATAATCCGCACTTATAGCTTTATGAAATAAATCAGACATTTACTAAAAATAGGCAACTAGTAAGGGAGCACTCAACTCAACATCTTAAGATCCCATTTACCAATTCGACCCGGGGTGGTTGCTAGAGCATTGGCACATGGTCTTTAACTGTGTTACAGAAATGTTTCTCTTCCTATCATAGAGATCTTAATTTGCCCATTATAATTCAGTCTCGAACTTTCGAAACAAATAATAAAAAATAACATATTAAAGCCAATATTTCCAGTTGAATAATTGCATTGTTTTATTATAACACCCAATTTATGATCTGAAAGACGGATTGGTCGAGCAGACCTTTTACTATGTATCATTAAGGTTGTTTTTGGTTTTAATCAAACAGTCAACAGAGTATATTTGGATTGATTAATAAAATTTATGTACAACTGCAACATGGCATGTAAATTATTTGTATGTAAGCGGAATTGTAATGGAATTGTATATAGTTTTGCTTTTTTACAGACTTTTTGGAATATGTTCGCTGATATCAGCATGTGTCAATGTCCTGATTCCAGTATCGTGTCACATACATTTTAGTTTGGTTCTGGCTGCACGTGTGATGCAAGGATTAGCAGAGGTACTCAATAATATACCATAATTTAAAGTCAATGTAACTTAGCTAATATTAAAGTAATAATATAATTGACAATTATGTAATACTAAGGCAATATTGTTTTACATTTTTAATGTATCAAATCATATATGCATAGAACTATTAATAGTTTTGGGGATGAACAGGGTCTTGCCTTCCCAGCATGTTATGGAATCTGGACACAATGGGCCCCACCGTTGGAAAAATCAAGACTTGTTACAATTGCCACGTCAGGTGAATGAAATTTTATCAGGTTTAATTACCAGTTATAATCAGTTATGGTTAAACTATTGTAATGTTAAAATATATAATAGTTCATGTCAGAAACAGGCAACGTATTTTGAATCAATAAGACACTTTATCATCTCAATAAAGATTTCAGGGCATAAAACAGAGACGATTGTAACTGTAAAAAAATGGCATTGACAATGATTAAAGACCAAGTGCGTTCATCTTAATATGTATTGTTGAAGAGACAGCTTATTTAGACTTGAATTTCTGTTTATAGGCCAGAGCGTTGCCTTCATATTAGGAATGCCTTTATCTGGAATTCTTACAAAATACTTTGGATGGGCATCAAGCTTTTATTTCTATGGTAAGACCTTTTATAAATTGTGCTTACGTAAACATGACTTTCTGTCATTTTCCACGCATGCAAAATGCAAAACTCAAAGTCAATATAGCATACTCTAGCGATATTGGCCTTTCTATATTTTCTCAGAATTTCGGGGTTATCGCAAAACTTATAGCGCTCTTTATCATTTGGTAATCATATTCAATCTCCGGTGTTTTATTGTCATTAAATATACAACTTTTGTTGATATTTCTTTTGATCTCGATTTTAATATAGCTACATGCATATCACTGAGTGTAATCAATCAATGTTGACCAAATGTTATTGGGGTTTTCAAAATGTCAATGCAATTTCTAATAAAAGAGTAAAATACAAGAACATTCAATCAATTTTAATTTTGTAAATGGCAGGTGGTTTTGGAATAGTGTGGTATATTTTGTGGCATGCAATGGTATACGAAAGTCCTGGAGTGCATCCTCGAATAAATGAGGATGAATTAATTTATATTCGAAATTCCATTGATGGAAACAGCAACACAATAGAGACTAAACGGGTAAAGTATCATCTTAAAAACAACTTCAAATATCTCGGTCAGAATATAGCTTGATTGCTGCAAGTTGTAAGAAGTCGATTATTGGGTTCTCAATGCCGACCCTTGATCATATGTCTTAGGTTCTTTCACGCAAATATAAATAAACGTAAATTAAAGCTTGAACATCGAAAGGTCGAAAGCCACTTTTGTACAAAAACATTGCAATTTACCCTTCTTCACGCAAACTACGGACTACGGATATTGTTGTTTTTGTTTGCGTGAACGCGGCCTGATATGGATCTTAAGCCTATTAATTGTGGCATAAATGTTAACGGAAAAGGTTTGCCCGAAATGTATAAATATGTCAAAAGATAACAAAAAAAACAGGGAACAGCTTTAGAATTCCCCACACAGTTAGAATATTGCGCAAGAATATTGAAAGTTTGAGGACTATTTTGGAAATATTAGTTTAAAAGAAAATAGCATGGTCGACAGGTAGACAGGTAGCCAAGTTAGAACTATGAAGGTTATCGAGTTGCGCCATTAAAAATATTTAATGGATAAACAATATTCACGGAGATGATGCGATTTATGTATGTTGGAGACCGGTCAACAGGTCGACAGGTCGACAGGTAGCCAGGTGAGAACTATCAAGGTTATTGATATTAGGCATAAACATGTGTAAGGATATAAAGAATTCACGGAGATTATACTATTTATGTGGAAGACGGTCGACCTGTCTACCTGTCGACCTGTCGACCTGTCTATCAAACATGAAACTTTGATAGGGCCGTATCACCCCCTTTTTGAGAACTATATTTTACTGTGTGTGGAATTCTAAATCTTAGACAAAAACAGAAAAAGATTTGTCCAACAGATAAACATTTTCAACCATGAAACACATATTAGCAGAAACTGCTACAGAACCCGGGTATGCTGTTGAAAGCGAAAAAATGACAATAATATTTATTCATGCAAAATCGACTAATTTAAATTGCTCAGTTGCTGCAATGATTGTCATAATTTGAAGGAAATAAGTTTGGCTGAATATAGGGATAAATTTGCTTGCAAACATACGTCATATGCAATTAATGTTTTATTCTTATTCAAAATAATATTCAATTCAAAGACACCCTGGAGGAAGATATTCACTTGCTTACCTTTCTATGCATTGATTTGGTGCAATTTTATTTATGTTTGGAATAACGTTTTCTTAGTATTTGGACAGCCAAAATTCTACAGCGATGTATTTGGGTTTAAAACATTTAAGGTAAGCATTTTGTATTTTTGTTTGTAGTACATATTTTTGGTACTTTTTAAAATTACTCATTTTAACATTTGTACATATTTGATGACTCTCCACATAAATACTCTTTCGTTAATTACTGGAACCACGATATGGCAAAACTGCTAAATCAACAAACTATTAATATAACCAAACTTGTTATGACTAATAAAAGATGAGATAACAAAAACAAGCTGATATACCGAAATCACCCCTATATAATCTTTACGTCAAATTTACGCCGAAAGTCGTAATTATAAAGAATAGTTTGGTCCTATTAGCTAAAATCGCATCCACTATTTCTTCTTTAAAATGCTCTTTATAAATCTCATGTACTCAGTATGTCCGCGTATTTTGCAATATTCGTAGATCGGGATTTACAAGCAATTGATGAGTCTGAAACCAACAAAAGAATGAATTTCATGTTATCTTGTCTATATTTTTGGATTAATACAATGTATCTCAAGTCATAAGCTCAAATTATGTGATATATTTTGATTGTTACTAGCATTTCTAGCATTTGTATCGTTTCTAATATCACCTTATGATTTGATGACCTTATGAATAATGTCATAGTTATCGACAGTTTCTAGCATTTTTTACATTTGCACCAGTTATAAAATCACCTATTATTTAGACGTCTTGGCTAATCAAGTCGCAAACTTGATTTCCCATTAATTTGAAAACAGGGCTTATTAATGAGAGGAAAAACTTATTTTGTAGCGATGCCCTTAATACTTTTCAATGTCACTGTATTTATACCAAGCGTTTATTAAGATCAGGTTAACACATCCCTAAGCGATAAGAGTTGCTTGCAACAGATAATACGGGGTAGAAAAGCTATATACTATATGGTGCACGTGTAACTGTTCACACAGACTGGAATATATTCCATGATTCCGATTTTGGCGATGGCTATAATGATGGTGGTTGGTGGTTGTTTAGCCGACATGCTTTTAAAGAGCCAGTTGTTTACAACCACTGCTGTTCGAAAAATATTTACATGCGGAGGTTTGTTTTATGATTAATTTTGTTCGTTCCGTAAAAAATATCAGAATACCAGAAATGCTATATTTCAAAGACGTGTTAGGCGTTAATTACATACATGTATAATCTCTTAAATCACACTAACAGAACAGCGACGGCTTGGAAATTGCTTAAATATATCTAATCAAAGCATTATGAAATGAAATAGTTTTATTAATGTCAACTTATTTCTCCATATGTTGTATTTTATATACAAATATATATTTGATATATTTTATATGTTAACGTTATCTTTCTAAGGATTTGGAATAGAAGGAATATTGCTTTTTATCACTGGATACCTTCACAATCAAACATATATTCTTGTTCTTTTGACCATCGCTTCAGCTTGCTGTGGAATAAGCGTGGCTGGTAAATATATTTTAAAACCATCATTGTGTAAACCATATTCCAAAATGAAAATAAACCATGCGAAATATACCTAATTTATGCAAATTGATTCAGCGAGTGAGTATATGAAATATGATAGCATGATAATTATTTCATTTATTGATTTTTCTCAAACAAAGAAAATCTATAAACATCGTACCGCCTAATTTGAGTGACCTATTTAATGTCACTGTATCCTTATATTATAATTAATACTTATTCAATAATCATATACAGGTTTTAACGTTAATTTTCTTGAGTTGGCGCCACAACATTCAAGTTTTTTTGAAAGGAATAGCAACGGCAATAGGAAATAGTGCAGGAATTGTATTTCCCATAATAATGGAACAACTGACTGAAAATGAGGTAATCTTAGGAATCAATGCAGAATGATAATAAATGGAAGTTAAGAATGTTTAGAAACCAGAAAACAATTATAACATAAATGGTATATCTTAAATGTCTCTAAGATTTTCTCGCATTAATGTTTTGTCATATACCAAGGAGCATAAGCAAAATAATCTTATGCATAAGTAAAGGATATCGGTACTAAATTAAGTTTGTATTGTAATGATATTAAAGCTATAAATGCTAAATTTCATATTAATAAGTAGTACTCTAGTACGCATGTATTCAATTATCCAATACCCTACATGCATTCAAAAATACTTATCAAATTATAAAATACTCATGGGATTCACCATGATGGAAACTGATTCAGTTTAAACACAAATAATGCTTTATATATTATAATTTTAAAACCTTATTAATAGATGTTGTTGTTCTTTGTTTAAGACAAGATCTGAGTGGAGAACAATATTCATAATAGCAAGTATGGTTCATTTCGGAGGTCTTTTCGTGTATGGTATGTTTGCATCCGGAGAAAGACAATCATGGGCGGATTCACAAAATGAAAAAGTTGATGAACAATAATGAACACGATAATGAAAAAAAAGTAATGGACAAGATAAATAAATAATTTGTAATTGAAGATCAATAACTGACATTAAACTCAATCAAGCTTTCCAAGACTGGATACGTTTGTCAATTTAAACGAAGAAAGTGTTAAGAAAATCATCATGAAAACCAAATCAAAATCGTGTGAGCTCGTTCCGCTACCGACGGCTTTACTGAAGTTATGCATAAACGAACTATGTCCTATTATTACTAGCATAGTGAATGCTTCCTTGAACAGTCAGAAAATGCCGAACATTTTGAAAAAAGCAATAGTTCGTCCATTAATAAAGAAGCCATCCCTCGAGCCAATTTTGAAAAACTATAGACCGGTTTCTAACCTAGCCTACATTTCAAAAGTGATTGAGGAAGCGGTCGAACAGCAAATAGCCCAGCATATCGAGACATACAGTTTATCAGATCCACTCCAATCTGCATATAAAACAGGTCATTCTACAGAAACGGCGCTACTCAAAATGTGCGATTATATACTCTTAGAGTTGGATAATGGCAGAGCTGTGTGTCTCGGTATGTTGGATTTGAGCGCTGCCTGCGACACGTTGGACCACGAAATACTCTTGCGACGACTCAGGGATACGTTCAACATCACGGGTGATGTTGCGCGGTGGCTAGAGTCATACTTGTCCGATCGAACTGTGCAAGTATGTATCGATGGAAAATACTCTAACCCTGTGACCCTCGATTGTTCCTTACCCCAAGGCTCTCAGATGGGCCCAAAGCGATACAGTGAATATGTTAGACCACTTGGTAAACTACTATTTGTATTGCAACTGATGTATCATTGTTATGCCGATGACACGCAGGCCGCCAAGTCTTTTGTTCCGAAAAAAAGACAATACCCAGATAGCAGCAGTAAAGGAATTGCAAGATGGTATCAACGAGATTTCTCATTGGCTGTACTCCAATCGGTTAAAACTCAATCGCGATAAAACCGAGTTTATAGTGTTTGTGTCTAAACATGATAAAAAGTACATCAAAATAAATGAGCTGCGATTAGAATAGGATATCATATCTGCTGTTCCTTCCGTGCGCAACCTGGGGATTCACATGGACGAACACCTATCTTTCGATCAACACATAACATATCGATGTAAGATATATTTTATGTACATAGCATTGATAAAGAAAAAATTCGCCATTTATTGACATTCGACGCAACCAAGACACTCGTCCATGCAATGATTATGGCCAGACTGGACTACTGTAATAGTCTTTTTGTGGGCCTCCCTCAGTGTTCTCTCGACCGACTTCTAAGGATAATGAATGCCGCCGCCCGCGTTATCGCTAGGGCTAGCCGCAGAGATCGTATAACCCCGATACTGAAGCGGTTACACTGGCTACCCATCAAGGAAAGATGTCAGTTCAAGACATTGACTTTGATATATAAGTCACTAAATGGAACTGCACCTTCGTATCTGCGAGAGATTGTAAATATATACCATCCCAAGCGCACCCTTAGGTCCAAATCAAGTTGCTGCCTTCTGAAAATTAGAACGAAAAAACAATTTGGAGCGAGGTCTTTTCAACATGCTGGGGCCCTATTGTGGAATAAACTTCCAGAAAACGTCTAAACATCGAAATCATTAGTTGTTTTTAAGAAAAAGCTTAAAACGCATATGTTCACTAAAGTGTATGGTAATCATTGCTAAAGTATATGTTGAACAAATGTATTTTAGTTTCATGTCATAACAATATTGTTAGCGCTTAGGTGTATAATGTATATTAAATAAGCGCGTTATAAATACCGTGTATAAATAAATAAATAAATAAATAAACGATAAAGCGAGCGCGGTATATGAAGATTAAGCATCTACACATGACCGATTTTATGAGTGCTCGAGTTTATGCAATTATATTTTGTTTGAATACATCTTAATTGATATTTTCATATACGAAACTAAATATATATTATTATACACCAGTATATTTTGATCAACATGATTGCGATAAATTGATTATTTGAATGACTCTTGTTTAAAATTCAAGAAATACAAAGGTCCATCTTGATGAAAATAGTATGTAAAATATTGGAATTCATGTGCATTCGATTGTCATTGTAATATGGAGTTTTTTTAGTTGTTATGCAACATTGAAATACACACTTACATTATATATACTTGTTATGGTTGTGTTGATAAACAATTTTATTTGTAATTTATCGTTAATTGGTGATACTTTGTAAAAGCGCTAAATGTGCTTTGACTACATAAACCATTTCAATATATTATTCAGTAAATCAAATTGTCATGAGCATTTAGGTAATTTTAAGAAAACGATTATTGTTGTATCATAAAGAAATATTCATTGAAATTAAATTATGTTTGTTTGAAGTGTTTTTTCTACCACAACTTCATCGTTTAGTATCATTGTTAGTATCACTCATACTGTGGTATATATAATTTCAGAGATTAAAACAAAAAAAAATCATATGATGATATATAAATATATTTATTGATATATTTTAGAGAGAAAATACAATCACATCATTCTTGTAATAAACATATAGTCATAAAATAAACTTATTTTCTATTGTGAATCATATTGGTCCATTTATTTGAATACCCTTTTTTTATTCATATATTTATTACTAAAATTAGTATTAATAGATTCGATTTGCAAGTGTGTTTATCTAATAATCAATTGCCTAAAAGATACATAACATTCAAAGTAAAATCTTCTAAAAAATGTTATAAGATATACAATTTATTTAAAACGCATAACATTTTTGCTCTCAATGATTATATTTCACTAGCATTGCTTTTTTTCATTGAAGGATCATTGATTTAAGTTATTTGCATTATTCACTTGCAAACAACAAATGATACATCAAAGCGGCATAATATCAATTATAATCCGTTCGGGGCCGCAGGCTAAAATGTACTAACATTATTTTAAATTGGTTCATGTTAATGACGTTTATTAAACGTTTCAGCTATATAGCCTTTGATGACGTGTTTGAAAATACTTTACATACCTGATCAAATTCATTTGAGCTCATGTGTCTCTTTGGTGTCCGAATCCTAGGTTTACACGTGGTTATGATAGACACAACGATAATGATGTTCGTTATGTATCAATCTATTAATAAAAATATTGTACAGTTCCGAGGCTTTTCCTATAGCTCTAATAGAAATGCTCATTTAGTGAACACTTTTAAACACTTGTCAGTTAGATGGCTTTATTTGGTACCACATTCCCACAAAATTGTGTTGACTTAGTTTTTGGATCATTAAAGAAAAATAATGGATCACGCAGACTACCGGGAACTGCTGTATTTGAGCCAAAATTAATCCCATGGGCTTATATTTGGATGTTACATACGAATTGAAGCCCATGGGCTTGTATATATATATTGTTTTTGGCTAAGTGATAAAACTGTAAATAAAGAGTCCGCATTTTATTAATTTACTATAGATATCTCTTTTGTGGTGTGAGATCCAGATTGCGGTCACAGAGTTGAACGGCATGGTGGAAAGTATTGTATAGAGAAATAGAGAATTATTACATCCGAATAGAAGCCCATCCATCCGTTTACAAGCCTATGGGCTTCTATTAAGGTTTAAATTTCATGAGGCAAAATGTCCTACATTCGAATAGAAGCCCAGGGCTTCAAAACAACAGTTCCTGGTATGAGACTGTAAACAAATCTGATCACAAATGTAGGTAGGTGCTAGTGTAGATCGCTCAACGCATTCCGCGTTAACGTGGTAACAATTTATAATCCAAACGTTCAAAAGCATCGTGAAAAGCATTCAGCGTTAACGTGGTAACCATTTATCATTTAACATTATCTGCAAAGGTTAGAAACGTGTGTGGCTGTTCGAGTGTTAGAAGCATCCATGCCCATACACACTTGCATATATAAATATCTATACCTATTCATGATATTACAATGAAGCGCCTCCCAATAAATATTTTGAAAAAGCTTTTAATTACCTTTAAACTAAAAATATTTTTAGATACTAAAATCAGAATATTCAACGCATTGTTAGCAAGTATTTTCTTATATAACTGTGAATTGTGGACTCTTACAGATACTCTCGAGAGAAAAATCGACGCGTTCCAAAGACAACTCCTTCGCAGAGTTCTTAACATCCGTTGGGACCCAAATAACAACTGGATAACAAATGAACAGCTCTACGAAAGAGCTGGTCAAATACCGTGGTCAACGACTATCGTAACTCGACGCCTCAGAGTGTTTGGCCATATATGCAGACTACCAGACGCAGCACCGGCCAAAAAAGCACTCTACGAGGGTCTGAGAAAAGTAAAAAACCCCGTTGGTGGTCAGAGACTAACTCTGCTCAAATTGATCCAGAAACAACTGAAGAAAAAGTGTATAGAAATACAAAGTGCGATGATTCTAGCTCAGGATAGAAAGGAGTGGCGTAACTTTGTGAATGAAAAGTGATTTTTGTTGTGATTTTACCTGTAAAACTGGTGATATACGATTTAATAGACTCTACGAGTGAAAAGGATTTTATAAAGACTCTATACGAAAGGATAATCAATTTATTGATCATATGGACTAAGCTTGAAAAGGTGTTTAAGTTCATACTACTACTACTATAAACTAAAAAATACAATTGCATTACAAAATTGAAAAAAAAACAACAACATGATGGGTTTTGAATAATAGGATTAGTTTTTAATCAATGTTACTGTCACAATCTAACATTGCTAAGGCATTTTATTAAAACGATTGAAACATAGTGGTTGTTGACCCAGTGAATGCAATAAATCAAAGGTCACTGCGCTTTAGCCGAAACAAATTACGCTTTACATCTCTAACATATAGAACTTAAAACATTGTACCTATTGTGGCATTGTTAGAATGTGGGTTAAGCTTTTATTATGACACAGCGTATGCAAGCATCAACATGTTTGATCATAAAGTTATATAGTTTAAGTTTGCATTGTGATGAGGCGAAGAAGAATGGCAACAGAAAAAACACGAAACATTGAAACAGTTTTATTAAATAAATTGATCCTAAACTATAGTGTATTAATAATTAATAACACTAGAATGTTAATAATTTAAACAAAAATCGTATAGTTTATATATTAGATTGCAATAATATATCTGGAATATTACAGAATGGCATAAAACGAAGTGCAAAGTAAATCACCGATATAGCATGAGCTATCATTATAAGGTATGTTACAAACTGTACATTTATTTAATTTAATTTATTGATATATGATGCAAAAATATTCATCAACGAATAGAATCTAGAAATAGTTATGATTACAAATTGTTGGATTTGAGACATAATATATAAATGTTTTTTTAGCATAAGTTTTTATACAAATTGGAACCGCATACTGTAAGGATATTCCTCCAAATTATTGCTTAAAATTGACTCTAGTTAAGTGATACGTTGTACTAAAGCATGAATAAGATCCACCTAAAATTTATAAACAATGTATTTCCAAAAGGATCATTGACTGTGATTAACAGTTCATTAAATTTTACCTAAATAATAGAAAACAACCATGGTGAGCCTATTTGGCCAGTATCTAAATGGGCTAAGCTGCCGTTACACCATTGCGGTTTTGATTCACATTGGTCTTATTGTAACATCAGGGATGCGAACAAATATCGGGATTGCTATATTAAATATGGTATGTTTTTATTTATTTGTTTTTGTTGTTGCATTTTTTTTATTTGTTTCATAAGTATAAGTTTCATTTTATTTCATGTCATTGATTGAATCATTTTTATTGTTCCTTATTCAATCATTTGATTGACATTTGTTTATATTAAAACACCGTAGCATTTTGTTGTAAAATTGCTTTGAACGGTCACACTCTGACAAAATATAAGCAATCCGTTATATCGCTTTTTAACGAAAATACATAAGGAATGAGCACAAAAAGGCAACGTTTCAAAAGCATAAATCATGCTTCATACTATGATATCAACTATTTTGTGATATTCCTTTGACGATAAAAGAAACAAGAGTTCAGCTGGTCAACTTTTGCCGTTAGCTTGATTGTAGGGGCGCATCCATTTGGATATCTTTCTACACTGATCATAGGCGGATATCTGGCCACGAGAGTACCAACAAATAGGTAAGTGAGTTTAAAGTAAAGAAAAAACGTATATGTACTCATATAATGTATCTAAATAAATTGTCGACTTCACATTCACCTGACGTAAAAAAGTATGATGAACGATAATTCCGATTACATTACTTAACAATAATTTCATATGTATAAACAGTATAGAAGGTTCTCATAGTTTACTGGATTTATACGAAATACTAGTTTGATAATGAATCGGAACACATTTGTATAGCAATCGGTAAAGCAAAGTTCATAATATACACCATATGACATATTGCTATAAAAATGTAGTTTTATATAAAAGCATTTTCTATGATAAGATCAGTAAACAAAACATAGATGTTGCATAAGTAGATATATCTTTAACTCCCAAAAATATTGTTATTTTCAGATTTTTCGGCATATGTTCACTGATATCTGCATGTCTGAATGTCCTGATTCCGATATCGTGTTACTTACATTTTAGTTTGGTTCTCGTTGCACGCGTCATGCAAGGTTTAGCAGAGGTACACATAGTTGGTATTATAAACATAAATAACACTATTCTGTGCAAAACGATACTAACTTTACTTTTTTGGGAATATGATAGCTAAGATGTATTACATGACTATTGATACATGTTACATGATGAAATCAAACCATCGTATTTATTGCGATCAGCATGATTTTGGTGTAAAAAATATTCATATCAAAATACATATAATCAATGTACGTATTCAAATGTAAGAACTTATATCATATGGCATTAGATTAAAGTGTTTTGTAAATTAAGTGGTATACACACCTCTTAGTTTATATAGAGATGAATAGCCTTTTTTTCTGTGGAAATTTTACAGGGTCTTGCCTTTCCATCATGTTATGGCATCTGGACCCATTGGGCTCCTCCGCTGGAGAAATCACGACTTGTCACGATTGCGACATCAGGTAAAAGGCATACTTATTGTCCGGTTGCAATCCTCGTTGTTAAGATCAAGGCGAGCCTGGTTTTTTTAAATGAAAATACGAGTTTACGATCCGCTGGTCTATGATCATTAAAAATAATGTGAATATTATCAATATGAATGAGTTAAATTATAGTCATTGTTAAACTTAGTTCATGACCTCTGGAATGAAATAATTAATGCAGCGCTCAAGTATTACACATGCGCTGGCTGCAACCGACCATAAGTCAAACCTGAATTCAAACCAATATTTCTTCATAAGTTACCTGATATAAAACATATTTTTAAATTATTGTATACGTTAGAAACCGTCATTTTATGTATTTTCTCTGTCCTTATAGTAGTATATACATGTACACGTGAGCGTGTATATAGCCATATATGTTTCATATTTTCAAGTACATTATTTAACTCAACTACAAATAGAGTATTTTATTTTGCAAAACACTTTATAGGTCAGAGTGTGGCCTTTATATTAGGAATGCCTTTATCCGGATTTCTTACAAAATACGTTGGATGGTCATCAAGCTTTTATTTCTATGGTATATCTTTCTTGATTGTTTACCTAACTTGAAATTTTGTTTTGTTTTAAACTATGTTTTTTTTAAATCATAAATTATAATATATGTAGTTCTTCAGTGTATAATTGAATGAATCTACTTTTCATGTATTACAACTTTGTTTTATATTTATTCTCATTTGCAAATTCAATGTTGCTATATATTATTGAATTAGATAAGTGAAATCAGCCAATCAATGAGGATAAAAAAAATGTGTAAAATTGTAGGTGCGTTTGGTATTGTGTGGTTTATGTTTTGGCATACAATGGTGTATGAAACCCCAAATGATCATCCCAGGATCAATCAGGATGAATTGCTTTATATCAGAAACTCGATGAGCGAATGTAGTAAAAGAAAAGAGACGAATTGTGTAGGCTAACATCTTAAAGTCTATCTCATTAGTCAGTCGCAATGTGGTGAAATGTTAACAATACATTTGATCTATTCAAATATCTGAGGCTATTAAGTATAATATTAATGCATTGATAAACATGATTGAATTAAAAATAGCTATAAATCAGATTGTCTATAGTAAGTACGACTGACTTGCAAACATGAGTTTACATACTATTGACATTGAAGCGTACACTTCTACTTTTCGTATTCTAATTTCAAATTGTGTTTTTAATAGACGCCATGGAAGAACATTTTTACATCTTTACCATTCTATGCGTTGATTTGGTGCAATTTTATTTATGTTTGGAATAACGTTTTCTTAGTTTTTGGACAACCAAAGTTCTACAATGATGTATTGAGGTTTGATACATCCAAGGTAAGGATAATGCATTGACAACGATATTGTGTCTATATTTTCAACAATCAGCCAAATAATGCAAATATTCAGCCATCCCCACATCAAATTAATACATGTATATTTATAACTTGTCAAATCATTAATAAAATTTAGTCCGCAAAAACCTTCATTATTTTCTGTGAAGCACCTATTGTATTATATCTCGCATTTGTATTATTTCAATTATTATGTAAAAAGACAATCAACGAGTAATTTATATTTGTAATATTATTTTGCTACGACTTTATTTATTTTTGCACCATATTGCAGTAATTTTGAATTATATAAATGTGATATAGTCAAAAAGAGATAAATACTAAATGTACATATTGTTATGTTTACAGTCTGGAATATATTCTACTATCCCTATATTGTCGATGGCATTAATGATGATCGTTGGTGGATATTTAGCCGATATGCTTCTTGAGAGTCAATATTTTACCAAAGCAGTTGTTCGAAAAATATTTACTTGCGGAGGTATAAAGTATTTAAATTTACTTATCACTTAGAATAAATGAATAATAAATATTGTATTTTGAAGTAGTCTTTTCACAATTTTTCTTTTATTTTATTTAAATGCAGGATATATATTTTTTAAATATCATTTCATTTTTTTGCAAAGGCTTTGGAATAGAAGGACTTTTACTTTTTATTTCTGGTTATCTTCACGACAAAATATCCATTCTTGCTTTATTAACCATCGCGTCAGCATGCTGCGGCATCAGCGCTGCTGGTAAATATATCTTATTGCAGGTTTGAAATTTAGGCGCACAGATTATTTACGATTACTTCAATATGAAATTCCCTTTCATAATAATAATCACTGAACTCAATGAAGGTTATCGAGTTGCAATTACAGTCCGAATTTCAAAATTCTATCCCATCCCGAAATATCTTCTATGTTGGGAATGGGAGGCGATAACGGGGCTGAAAAAGTCCCCCAGTCACTTTATATGGCGGACTTAGCAGTTTTCAACCCCGAAATCTGATACCATTTTTCAACATGGGGCATACTAAAAACGGAGTAGATTCTTGCAAGTTAGAGAGAAGTTGCAACTCGGTTATTTTAAACCGAGTGCAGTGATTATCATTATGAAAGGGAATGTCATGTTTTGGCAATCGTAAATAAACCGTGCGCTTTAATTCCAAACCTACAATAGTAAAATTATTTTAGTCAAATTGGTAACAACATACATTGTATATAAACACTTGCTAACATCGACGAAAACCCATTTTATACTGTTATAGCACTTACAATATGTTATTTTATCAGACTAGCGATTTCTAACACTACTTGTGAATTTCACTTTATTCTCCTGTTCATGAATACGCAAAAATGGGTCTGCGTGTGATTAGAAATAAGACAACATTGAAAATGACATGTACTGAAATGGATTTTAAATCTAATGTAACCATTTGATAATGACCCATATTAATGTATTTTATATCCTGAACGAGGTTAAGTTTGAGATAATCAATGCCTATTTCCTGATATCCAGCGACCGCTAACCGAACATTTCGTCCAGTTTTGAAAAAAGTTGAGTACTCTTCCATGGATTCACGCGTAACTACACATAAACTGTGGTTACTGAAATTGCCCCATTGTGTCTATGGTGATGTCTAATTGCAAAAGGCAAATTCATTTCGGTGTGAAAATTGTGTTTAAAAAGCCCAATTTTTACTACCTTTACTGTTTGCGAAGCGCGTTCGGCTCTA
>LQRL01028838.1:0-14353 GCA_001703475.1 Hydroides elegans
TCTCTCCCTCTCACTATCTCTCTCCATCCCTCCCACTCCCACCCTCCCTTCTTTCTCACCTGAATGAAATCCATGAACTGTGGAAAGGGCGTCCCCTCACCCCACAGCCCAAGCCGCGTCATATAAGCCATGTTACGCGGCTCCGAGGCACCCGTTGCACTCGCGTATATGACACGCGCCTTTGGTAGTCTGTTTTGTATCTCGAGCACGGTGAGACCTGTCTTTGTGGGTTTTGAGCTGCCCACGGGACACAGGTTCTTGGCGCGATGGCATTCGTCGAAGACCAGCTGATAGGGTTCCGGTTAAGGAAGGTGTTTTTGCATAGGGTATGACATGAATATAATGTGTTTGATACTACACTTAAGGGCCTATCAAATGACTAATTAACTTTCACTGCTAAACATTTTTAGCTTCCTCTGTACCTATATTTTTCTCGCAATTCATGCTGATAACAAATCGAGTAAAATCTATCAGAATTCTACCAGTATATCTGCTGTTCGGGTAAGGCGTCGGTGGAGCTTATACAACGATTAAGCAAAGGGATGTGCTTATTGTAGAGATTGCTCATAGTTACTGTCATTAACCGACAATGAGGGCACAGGCATGACCAACAAAATAGGTCCTGTAGCCTGCCATGGAAGTTCAGCATCCGCAACTATAGCTTTTATGCTCGACTTTCCTCATAATATTAATCCGCATGGGGTTGGTATGTCCGTGTTTGCTCATTGTGAAAAATGAAAAGATACAGAAGGGAGTATACAAAATACTTTCCATTTAAAAGTTCTAAGAAGTGAGCATAAAAGTACTTTCTTTTGTCAGCATCATGCTCCGACGATAAATAAAGATATTCCACCCGGAACATTTCTTGGACCTGATATTTATAACTAAGGTCATTCTATTTTACATAATGACAAGTTTAGTAAAAGGATTCTGGTGTGGCAATTAACTTTATGATTATTTTTCTTTTTTTACTTGTGATAATCATTCATGTCTCATAAAAGGGTTTGATTAAAGAATCAGCTTAAGGGGGTTCTGTACTTCTTAAACGGAATCAGCAAAGATGTATCAAATAGCCCTTTTAAGATGATGATGTCTTCTCTCGATATTGCTATTAGAGAGATACATTTGAGAAGTTGATACATTTGTCTTGACATGAGAAGTATAATCTGCATAAACACAAGATATGGAAAGATCGGGGCGCTGATGGGTGAACTTAGTCAAAGGAGTCAGTGGGTGTAGGAGTATTAAAAGAGAGAATATATCAAAAGCAGCTCGCCTGCATGAAAAAAGAAACTTCTTACATAAACACGCATGAAAGAAAGTTATCAGGAGAGCAATTAATATAAAAGGACAGACTCACATGAGCTAGGATGGATTTTTCCTTTCGAAAGCGTTCCCTCTTGGACATTTATAAGTATTCAGTAGGAGCTTGGCATGAAATATTAAAGACAAATAAAACCGAAAATTAATTTTAAATCTCAATGATGATTTAGGATAGTCAAACTTAATGTTAAACCGCTAAACGTTAACAAATAGATAGACATTGACATAGTTAAAACATTGATATCACAGGCACGGTGAGTTTCAGGAGTAGATAATTGATAGAAATATATTGCAGGAAAGCTGGAGGAAAACAGGCAACACTCGATCACAAAAAATCGTAGCTTTTATTGAATACAATCGAGAAAAAAATCCAAATAACTTTCAACCCGACTACCGCTGAAACCTGTGGATAAAATCAAAAACCTTGACTTCGAGAAAATGGCGACAAAAGAAGGCACACTTGCTTACATAGGCACCCTCTTGCTCCCGATCGGCTCTATTGCCTTACTCTCCATAATGATCATCATGAACACGGCCATCGTAGTTGCAGTGACTCGGAACAAACCTCTTCGGGACGCCAGGAACCTCTTCATGTGCAGCCTGGCCATCTCCAATATCGCACTGGTGTTTACTAATGCCGCACGGATTGGAGTGCGGTCGTTTAACTTTGGCTCGCTGGGTGTCAAGCTGTTTGCATGCCAAATGTCGAGCGTGGCACTTTGGTGGGCGACGTATTCCTATGTTGGAAGCTTATTGCTGGTAACAACGGAGCAGTTTATAGCTGTTTATAAACCGTTTTGGCATCACGTGCATTTGAAGTCAGTGCACTCGAAAGCAGCAAGACGATGTATTCTGGCAGTTTGGGTATTTTTGCTGTTACCGGTTGTGGTTCTACTGGTAGTTGGTAATCAGTTTAGAAGTGCTGACCCGACCGAAGAAGATATTGATAATTGTCGCAATATCATCCCGTTCAGTTACACGTTAATCACGGGAATCGTGCTAAATATCGGCATGATGCTTTGGTATGCCTGCGTGCATATTTACCTGGCACGAATCATACGCGCGCGTCTGGCGAAAATCGAACGCAATAAGGCCGTGACACAAACACGTGATCAAAATAACCAATCGGTGGCAGTAACAAACCAAAAGGAACTCCAAGACGAAAAACAAAAGAAGAGTCTACTAAATGAACTAAGCGCCATCCGTCGATTGTCGTTTCTCGTGATCAGCCTCATGTGCACTAATCTCCCCAATTACTTGATTCCCTTGATTGAGCTGTACACGGGGAATCTAGATGGCGCCACTGCCTGCAGCACAGCATGCAGAGTGTTCCAGTTCCTGCGTACCTTCAAGATCAGCGTGGATCCCTTCATCATTCTATTGGATAACCAGAAATTGAAGCAAATCATTCGAGGCTATTTTAGTCGTTGTTGCTGTTGCAAAATCTCCCGTTGCAAGAAGGGCCGCCAAAATAGTCCAAGCCGATACGTTGCAACCCCAAGTGGACCTACGGCAATTTTAAACACGGACAAGGCTAACTCGACTGAAGGAACCACCGAAACTATTGAAAATGCCACACAGAGCGCGTCTAACAACCCATCAGAAGGTGATTTCGATGATATCGCGAAAATAAACGTAGAGATATTCAGAGCAGACAATCCATCTACGAAGGTCGACGATTTCAATTTGCCCGAAGCTCCTCGTAAACCAGGTGAAAATGATGACGAAAAAGACGAAAGCAGGAAGAAAATAGCAGCCGCGAAATGGAAAATGGCATTACATCGCATGACAAACAATTCAGTCAAAGAAGCCTCGCACTTTTAGTAACTGTCCGTCGAAAAAACGAATAATGTTTGTACATATTACAATAAAACAGAAAACACAACGAAACCTAAAGGACATTTAGAAAGACAGGAGAGCTGTAGCATCAATCATCTCATAAATATTATTAACAACAATCGAGTCTTGAAATATTTAAATTAAGCCCACATATCGGGTTGAACAAAAAAAAACAGTCATCAGGGTTTTGGTGGTTTTTTGTATTGTTTTGTTGTCATAAATTGATATTACATGTTTATATTGTAAAATAAAACAAACGTGTTGTACCATGGTGTTATAACTTACATGTTACTGATTTCTTCCATCAAACTACGCAATTGAAACACTAATGGCCAATAAAAAAGTAACTATATTTTCCAATACCGAGGGACATCAAAATCAAAGTAGGTTACAACGTGTATAATGCAAACTTATTTTTAGGAAAACTAGCAACTTCTGTCCCTAACACATTTCGATTGCGATTACAAAAGCTTAGTCGATACATATTTTTCATATCACTTTAGTATGAAGATGAGTAAAAATATACAGCATACTGTCTATGAATAACCACACCTAAGATGCAAAACCCCAAGCCATAAAAACATATGTTATCCTTAAGAATATCCTCCGATTTCGGGCATCAGCTGTAGAACAAACCGGGTATATATCTCAGAGATCACCAAATCACCTTAATTTCCGTCGGCCCGCCGGGCCGACAGCTTCTGATTTTTTGTCGGCCCGACCGAAATATTGTCGGCCCGAAATATTAAGCATTAAATCACGATATTATCTTAACATAACAAGTGTTCGCGCTTAAGCGAAAATTCTCACTGGCCCTCCGGGCGAGTATGTGTAAATCTTAAACCTTTTTTGCCTGGCTGAAATCTTACCGGCCCGCCTTCAAATATCGAGCATTACATTACCTAAATTTTCACGTTCGAAGTTACGAAACTTTCCTTGAAAAGTCACTAGTAAAAGCTATAAAAAATTAAATATAAGCAGTGAGCAGCGAGTAAAATATTTTGAAGTTTCCTAATTCAAGTATTGATGTTATGCTTAAATCCACATCCTTGGACGTGCGGGTGCCATCTAAAATATCTGTTGCAAGCCAAGACGACGGCTCCGTATGCAGGCCACGATTGCTTTGGATGCTTCCCCTCGCATAGTACCAGCATATATGAAAAAATACAATCTCATATGATCAATTTTTTAAAGATAACTAAATGAATCATCATGATAAACGAACCGTCGCCTATTTTTCTTCTGATAATTACCACTTTAATATGTTAAAGAAACTGGATGACGTAAAGATGCGAGCGGCAGAGGCGCGAGCGAAAATTTTCCTGATAACAATTGATGAATCGATAAAAAAAAAGTAATAGTCGGAACAATTTCCATATTTCATTCTGACCAACCTTGCCAGTAACCTAAAAAGTCACGAAAAAATTCTGGCCTTGGGCCTGAACTTAACCAATAAAAATAATTATAAATTGTTCGCATGTTTATTTGGTTGGCTTTGGTATATTGTAAGGATAATGGAAGAGGGGAGAGATCACGGGCGAAAGTATGTCGACATACATCCTTTTCAAGGCCTTTGAATGTCTTGGCCAGGACAGTATTTGGATTGATAAGTCATTTCTAGATCCCTAAAACGTATTAATAAAAAGAAAGACAAAGTAAGGGCTTTCATCGGCCCATCGGGCCGACAGGGTGCAAAATTTTGTCGGCCCGAGCGAATTCCTATCGGCCCCGGGCCGACGGTTTTGGTGATCTCTGATATCTTGGGTTTTCACTATAAATGAGTAGATTTTAAATAAATTATTCATCCTCATCAAAGTGTTTAAATTGATTTGGAGCTTAAACTTTCATAAAAGGATACGAGTCCATCGAAGTCCTTGCCGAGCCAGTGCAGCAGCTGCTTGAACCTGGTTCGGTATTTTCCGCTCGCCGAACTCTCGCCGATGAGAGCCGAGTACGTGGAGAAGATGACGCCCTTCTTCACCTTGCCGTTCACGCTTGAGGAGATCTTGGCGTACTTGAACTGTAAGGGGGGAGACACATGGGAGATTTGATAAATATGAGACACGAGGATTTTAAAGTAATATCAATCATGCACGCAATTAATATAATTTAATTTAGCATGGTAGACCCCCGTTGAAATTATCAATTAAAGTTATTTTGCATGCACAATGATTGTCGATTTCAAGATGTTCTGTTTCGATATATTCAGATACTGATAACAGCAACCAAGCTTTGTGTGTCTTCTTATATGAGTGCTCATTTAGACTACTCAGTTGCATGTTATAGTTACTGCAATACCAACAAGCATAATTAAAATTGATGTGCAAAATTCGAGAAATTCGACTTATTAAATAGCAGAGCTAACTTTAGGACTATAGTAATATTAATCGATACATGCTTTTGCCTATAGTAGTTTCGTTTTGTTCAAAACTACCCACATTTCTTTCGAAATATTCATGATTCATGCGACAATTACTCTACCTGGTGTTTATATTCAATCGATTTCGTGAACGTATTTCCTATCAAAACACTGCCAAAAACAAGTAAATGTGTCATTGATATGTGGCAATTATCATTGCGACAAACATAAACATCATGTTTTATTTCAGAATGATCAGACTCATGTCCGGATGATAAAAAGTAATTATATTATTTAATATTCAAAATTTCATTTTTATATTCACATGAATGTGAGCGGTCATTGTAAAATATACTCCTTTCTGTGCCACTTCACATTCCTAGTTCTGTGAGCGTAGTGATACCAAGATGATTTTTTTAAAAAACAAAACTGCTAACTCCTATGTTTTGTCAAACCACTTGAGGGAACAATGACCCATGTGTAGCAACATGGGGATCAAAGCTATGTCTTACCTTATTGAGTGGATGCACTTCGATCTTGGATGCCCCGATGTCCCTCAGATCTCGCTCGGCGTCGACACGTAGATCGTTGGACACAGACAACCTATATGGTGACATGAAAATAATGTTGTCAAATGAGTTGCGCATATCAACAACTAGATTCTCATGTCACGTTTTAATACGGCCTGCGTGAAAATCATAATTCAACAGATTTGTATTAGTAAAACTATACATCAAGCAAAACTAGGAAGTGAAAATAACAATTCGTGTCGTCCTATTTACTACAAATTCTATATGTTGTCAATTATAATTGCACCAGCATTTATTTTCTCACAAATAAAACAACTAAGTAAACTTAAACATTATGACTACTAGCTTAACCAAAGCCTATATATCATATGACATAAATAATGATAAGTAATAAGTAATCGAGAAGGTTCCTTCAACAAATTTCAGTGACAACATAATTCAAGTGTTGCATGGCTTTTTTGATAGTCGTATAACGAACCAGAGTGAGCGTTTTCGTCCCTGTAGATAGTTCTCGTGGATGATCCCGGCGATTGTTCGTCCTTTGCCCACACCAGCACCGTCACCTAAGCGAAGCAAAGTTGAAAAAGACAATGTAGAACATGGCTTTTATGATAAAGGCTTTAAGTAAATGTGATCGCATAATGATTAAGTTGGGTTACGTAGCTTTATTCTCATCAACTCGAGAACTACTACTTTGCGAGATTATTCATTGGTATCATACATACATCGGCTAAAGGAATCGACACCTTTCCCATTTCAAGTTTCATAAATGACGCTCACCAACAAGGAATCCAGCACGTTGTCCCGACGGCAGAAATGTATTGTGCTTTTGGCTCGAGTAGATAATCGTCTCCAGCTGCAAAGCCGACAAATGCCCATAGTCGATTGTATTCTCGGGAATATGCAGTTTGTAATGCACATCGGGGGATTCCACTGAAGAAAGGGAGCTCGTTTCAACGACGCAGTCGGGATGTTTCTGACCCACCTTGGCTGTTGATGGAGATAATAATATATTCGGTTACAGAACTGTCATATTTGAAAATTCAATCAAATGATTGCATCGATTTTTATTTCAATCTTTTAAGAGTGATAAGATTGAAAAAATGAATCGTACTAAAACATATCTTCAATGCAAATATTGATTCATAAATGCTCTGTTAAACTGCCTCTCGGAGTCTCAATGTCCATCGGCATTTCCGTTCAGAAGAGAGCTAAAAAACTCATTTGTTTCGCTTGTATTCGCTGAGGAGTCTTCAACTTAATAGACTCAAGCCCTTTTTTCACCTCTCAGACTTTTCAGCAAATATATTCCGTACTCAAGGCATCTAAGCCCTCTGAGCACAATGGTACAGAACGTTAACGTCAAGCCTTTTAACCAGGACCATATTTGCTTACTCTAAGAGGGCATAATTATAGTCCGAGTAGGTCTCTGCAATTCACAATTCCTATATACACATGTTATCTATAAACATCAAAGATCCAAGCAAGCTTGCTTGACTTACTCTTAGAGGGCATATAGTCCGAGTATGTCTCCGCAATGCCCAGTTCCTCTTCCTCCTCCTCTACATCCTCCTCGATCACTGGTCGTCCGCCGAACATGCTCAGGCCGGGACTCGCCGCTCGCCCTTGGAGCTGCAAATCAATATATTTATTTATTATTAACTAATGCATCTGTGTATTATGAAATATGAAGTTAAAACGATTGAACTTGCACAAGCCAGGGCTCGCGGCTCGTCCTTGGAGCTGCAAATCAATGTATTTATTAGTTATTTAACTTCAAATGGATTTGTTTATTATGATATATGAAGTTAAAACGATTCAACATGCTTAAGCCAGGGCTCGCCGCTAGCCTTGAAGCTGCAAATGAATACATTTATTAGTTATCAACTAATGCATTTGTGTATTATCATTTTATGATATATGAAGTTAAAACGATTCAACATGCTCAGGCCGGGACTGGACGGTCGCCCTTGAAGCTGCAAATCAATGTATTAATTTGTTAGTAACTTCAGATGCATTCGTGTATTATGATATATAAAGTTAAAACGATTCAACATGCTCAGGCCAGGGCTTGCCACTCGTCCTTGAAGCTGCAAATGAATACATTTATTTGTTATTAACTAATGCATTTGTGTATTATGATATATGAAGTTCAAATGATTCCACACCATGAATTGAAAGTCATTGCATGTAAATTTGATTCTTTCCAAAGTCATTTTATTTATTCGCAGTCTTGGCATTTTTATTCATGTATGTCGAAGCTACAACTAGGACACCATGTCATCCGATCATTAAGCTTTTAGTCAAGAAACTAGCTTGGAATCCATACGTAGTTTTACGTAAAATTTAAAATACTTTTGCAATCACCACAATCAACTTTTCATCCCTAAAATTCAAAATTTTACAAAACTAATCCACTACTCACAAAATTAGGCTCGGACTGTATACTCCTCAGCTTTATCTCCTCATTGGCCCATATCCTTGACACATCCTTATCAGTAAGCGCCACTGGCCGCGGTGGCTGAGGCGCCTGCGGCTGTTGCATTGTGGGCGGGCGCTCTTGCACCGTGACCACGCGGGGTGTCCCGTCGGGACCGATGACGCGGCGGGTGACTGTGGTGAACTGAGAGGAGCGGTTTGTGATGGAAGAGGGCGATTGGAAGTTGGGTGTGGATTCATTCTGAAATGGAGGAGCAGATATTGAATGAGTTATGTTGTGATTTATTTTGAACGAAACGGAAGACATTTACTTTGGACATAGTATACTACCTAGCAAAGCTCATTTCGCTTGCCATCAATTAATATTAAGACTTAGGGCCTACATACAAATACATTCCATTTACATACAAAATATTCGATGAACATCTCGCAAGTCCAGAAAATGAAATTATCTGGATTGATTTACTTTTAACTACTTAACGAGCAGCAAGGCACCAAGCTTAATCTTGTCTAGATGATTGCACAAAATACAAACCATGTTGCTAGTAATAATTCTTTTTAGAACCGATCGCTGTATGATCAGAATACTTACATGTACCATCCTTGGCGGCATGGTTTGCATAGATCTAAGGCCGCCGCCAGGTGTTTGGTCGCCCATGGGTCGGCTAACAACCTGAATGCGCTGGGGTGAGGGTCGCACTTGGGCACTGCTGCCGGGCACCGTGATGAACCTTGAAAGTATAATGAAATGAAATCGTTTATTAATTCGTATCATAAACAGATTTGCAGATCCCAAATTCCATCGGTAATGATGTCGAGGATAGTAAAATGTTTAAGAGTGCCATATGCAAATGCAACTTGATATTCAGAATCATTCATATACGTGTACCACAAGTATTTTAATCGCGCAAAAGACTAATTATATTTTATTTACAATTACTCGTACCGAAATCCGTTAATTACCAAGTTTATAAAACCAGAACTAAATTCGATACAACTGTTTCGAAACCAAACATCAATTTCCATAAAAATAGTAACCAATCACGAAAACCGTTTTCTTTATGCTTTCTCACCTGGCAGCTGGTGCCTGGCCCGGCTGCGACGGGTTGCTGACCAATCGTATCACCTGATTGGGTGAATTAAGGCCCCCGCGCTGCACAACCGCAAGTGGAGATCCTGATCTGCCCTGGCCTGGAGTCCCCATCATAGGCCGCTGGACCACTGTGAACTGTGGCGAACCGACACGGCCTGGCTGCGAGAGGACCGAGGTGGTCAGAACACGTGTGGAGTGAGCGATATTCGGGTTGGATTGATGAGTCATCATTAGGTTTGTGCCACTACTGGTTCCGGTAATGATTCGTTGAGGTGTTACATTGCTGACACCGATGTCGTCATCCATTGGCGACACCAGCGCCACGCCACGTGCAGGGAGCGCACTATTTGATGACGTCATTCGTATTTGTGGTGACGTCATCAGCATGCGCGGTTGCTGTTGACCACTGACTGGATGTCGAACAACATTTGGAATGGAACCCATACTGGACGGTGGAACTAATTGTCTTACTTGTTGGATAGTTCCTGGTGTTTGCGATATCAGAGTTTGTGGTTGTAAAGTGGACGAAAATGGAGCATTAGAAGCAGATACCGTGCCCATGTTTCCTGCTAATCCTATTGTGTTCGAAGGCATTGTTGTGTTTCCGTTCTGTGGTGCGACTGCCATCGCAGAAGATGCGGGCATCGAATCGGATGGAACGGCGGTGGTGTTTGGGGTAGTTGGGTCCGTTTCGGTCTTTACTTTGTCTTCAAACTCTTTTGCCTAAAGAAAACAATTCATAAAAGAATACCGATCATTGTAAAAACGTGATGTGTATGCGGAACAAATTTAAAGGTAATGAGCCACCCTTACAACTCACATTGTTCCATTTATTTACCCAACACTATTCGAAAAAAAAAAGATTGTTGAGATGTTAATTTAACGTGATTGTCGCAAAAAAATGTAATGTACACATTTTAAAAGGCACAGTGTTAGATTTTGAACAACAAAACCCGTAATATAACAGCCTTACGGTTATTCGGTACTATCCACGTAAATAATGTTAACTTCTTACACGGTACATACCATATAAATCAACACACAGACGGACGGACAGCTGAAACTTATATCCTTTCGAAACCCTGGATACAAATGCAAGACATAGCATATCGTCCATTTTTTCGCGTAGTGACGAATAGGCATTTTTCCCATTTTGAGATATAGGCAAAAGAATATCTTACCATTTTCAAACGAAATTATCATATACCTTATCGTTTACCTTATTAAGTTACCTAAATAACAAATGCATATACATTATCAAACACCTTATTATGTTACCTAAATTAATACATGCATTGAAAAACCATAAATTTCATTTTATTATTGCAATGACGTCATCAAACTTATTCGTCACTTCGCAAAAAAATATTAAATGCCAACAATATCTCAAAAACTAAAATAGATAGGATATTGAAACTTACGCATTTGAAAGACATCATTAAAAAATGTTCAAATTTGGTGTTAACTCAAAATCGTTAAAAATGCCTATTCGTCACTTCGCGAAAAAATGGACGATATACAACATAAACAGGTCACCTGTAAAATACCTAAACTACCGATACAGAGAACAAGATGCTTTGGATCAATGCGCTATAATCATATACGTGTTTTTAGAAAATTTCGAAACATTTTAACGTTTGTAAAACATAAAATGTCTTCTTTTGAGAAACCTTTACCTTTTTGTTCGTGTCTTGCAGCTGCGCCAGCGCCTGGAAAAAGTCGCCGCCTCCGAAATCCCCGAAACCTCCAGCCTGCAAATAAAGGTTTCAATCAATAGTGACTGGAATATAATTTGTGTGGGCCTGTGTTGACTTGCTGTTTTGAAGAAAACGGTTATAAACGTTATTAATTTTTCACTAAAATGGCGATTATAGCTTTAAGTTATACATGTAGCCATAAATCTTAATTGTACGTGATAGGAGCTTTCTCAAAGTAAATGCTTTGTGTTTAAAATAAATCGAAAGTGGCTTAGAACGAAACTAAATGCGTTTAAAATTAATTGATCATTGCATGAAATATTCAATTTTCCTGAACCTGTCTACTTTTACTAACCGAGTCACTATCCTGGGATGTGTCCGCCTGCGACGCACCACCTGCAGATACTTGTTTCTCCACTTGAACCGACCCACTGCTGCCCCCTGTATCACCCATCTCAGTCTTTTTGTCTGCCTTAGCTGATGCTGAGACTGACGGTATGGGCTTGGCGAGTTCTTGGGTTTTAACATCAATGGCTTTCGTGTCCGTGAGTGACTGATAGCTTTCTGTTTTTATTTCAGTCTTAATTTCGTGCTTCATTGTGTCCGTAATCGGTTCATGTTTGACGTGAGATTCATAGCCAACTTTTTGGTCGGTCGAGTTACTTCCTTGTTGTTCAAATGGTGACTCTTGTTTAATTCCTGTTTCTGTTTTTATATCATTAGAAAGGCCCGCTTTAGCATCGACAGAGGTTACCTTCTTATCATTTTCAAAATCCATCGGTTCGGAACTGAATAATTGTTCTTCTAGTTCCCGTTTTACTTTTAGCCATTCTGCATTATCATCCGTCTCTATTGCGTCAAACTTAATATCGTCGAATTTCATATCCGCTTCAGAACCAGGCTCCGTTTTAAGGAAATCTGGCGTCTCAGAAGCCGTTTCCATTTTAACTGCTTCCGTTTTCACGTTTGAAGACGGTTCTGATTTAACAGTATCCATTACCGGACTCTCCGATTTCAACCGTGTCTGTTGAACAGTTCTTTGCGATTTCTTTCTCAGTCGCTCCTCTTCCATTTTCATGACTTCATCGAAAGACGGCGCCACTGGTTGACTAGTTTTGGGTTCCTCCTCGGGCACATCCGTCGGTTGCGCTTCGGTGACTTGTGGTTGTTGCGAGATTTGAACATTCGATGACGTGACGGGTGTATTTGGTTGACTAATCGCTGTAACGGGTGCAGCCAATGTCTTTTGGTTGGATAACGAAGGGACTGAAATAGCACTTGATGCGGGTATCACGATTACGTTTCCTGGTTGCGTTGTTAGCGAACTGTTAACATTTACGGACGTCTGAGAAATGAGCGCCGAGGAGCCTGCAGCAGTCAATGTACTATGACTAGTCGAAGCGATCGCATTGTTCGGTTGTACATCATTCGATGTGGCATTCGTCACTGCAGTACCCATTGTTCTCACGGGGGACTGTTTCGAATAAGTTCGTACGGACGACTTGAATCGATTCGGTATCATATCACTAGCATCGGTATCACTTTTCACTTTAAGAACCACATTTTTGCCACCGCCAACATTGCCACCGATTAACTTACGGGGGTTTGCGGGCGACGGCACATTTCGCAACGACTGTACCGGTACTGCCCGAGGAGGGGCAATATTCCCATGACTTCCCGCGGTATTTTGAATAGATGCCACAGATTGAGGAGCGCCGGCAATTGTTTGTAAGCCTTGCCCCGGCGGGCGGATAAAGGCGACATTGGACATTGCCTGTCCAGACACAGTAGACGCATTGGGCAATGTGATTGTCCCCGAATTACTGCGCGGCGCCGCTTGAACTACAATCCGCTTGACACCGCCACCGGCGCCACCTGTGCTTGTTGCCAAGGGAGACGCCACGGAGCCACCACCACCCCTGACGATTTTCAGGATTTTCGGTTGCGGTGGTTGGCCGATCGTTTGATTGCTGGGAGCAGAAACAGACGTGATGTGTTGGGGATCCCCTTGAGGCGGTTTGGCGATTTTGATGATGCGTACGGGACCAGTACCGGGTTTCGCGCCAACCACGGTCTGTGGTTGGAGGGGAGATGATTGGGGTACAGGGCTGCTGCGACCGGGTGGGATAGTCAGCACGCGGTTCACGCCTGTAAAAATATACATATTAAATAGAATTAGCATTATGATTATATATCATATAAACAAATACAACTTAAATGAAATAAGTTGATTGATATCATACTGATGTGTGCTAAAAAACAGCTTTCAGATATTTCTTATTTTGAAAATCGCATAACGCTTACCGATTAACGGTACTCATAATCAATCTAGCAAATTTTGTGTGAACTATTGTGCGAACTATTATGTGAACTCTATTTCAACTATCATTATTCTTAAATGAATTCACTCGATTCACTTTTTAATCAAACAGCGATTTTTAAATGTTACAAAAATGACAATTAGTCATTTTAATTGACTTAGAAGTTAGAGCCGTAATACAAACCTGGTTGGACAATCTGAGGGCGTACATTTGACGCCGGGATGGGGATTCGGACTGGAGAGGGAGCACGTTGGGATATAATGGTTCTCTGTGGAATTTGTTGACCCTGAGGCGTACGAATAATTACGCGACGCACGGCATTGCCCTGGGTCGGAGTACGAATAACTCCACCTGCAACATTTCACACAATAAATACTTTGGTAAAGAAACGCAGCACCATTTCATTTACACTCAATAAACATAGGTGTACTCTTTATCAAATAATTTGCGTTCTACACGAAGAATTGTTACATGATAAGCTACAATGCACAATATGTAAATGCATGATGTTTTATTTCTCTCAATTTTGATAAAATGAAAGTTAAAATGATTTACATATCTTGACTTGAAAACACTTCTCAACGTGAGTTCTTATATAAACACACCTGGCTGCAGGGCTCTGACAACACCACCCTGCTGCACAATGCGTAGCGGCGTTGATGTTCGGGTGTTCACGGGAGGCGCAACGCTGAATGTGGTATTCTGATTTCCATATTGGAAACTCCGCGGTTGTTGCACCACAGAGGGTGACG
>LQRL01028852.1:0-10278 GCA_001703475.1 Hydroides elegans
AGGTGTTGAAATAACGAATTAAGAAAACTCCAATGGAGAAAACCCCAATCGGAGAAAATGGAGAAAGCCCCAAAATCGTTTGCTCTCAATTGGAGAAAACCCCATCATTGAAAAATCTTATTTGTTATTACCTTTATTATTTTATTAATCCACGCTTGATTCACATCACATGACGTTGACAATTTTAACAAAATATTGTCGTGAGTTAATGTTTTTTTTCTTTGTATTTTTATGCCCGTTATCCAGTGACCATCAGGGTCAGTTGCAATAATAAATGTTTGAGCTTTAATAAATGCATTTATGAATGAGTTTATTTTTAGATTTGATACGAAAAAACTCCACGTTGTTTCAAATACAATTTTAATTCTTTAACGTTTTTTTCTTACGAAAATCGTCACATTGATTTCGAAAAGCTTGCTTTTCAATGTCAATTTATGTGCTAATAAATTAGAACTTACAAAGAAAGACAGATTTATTTGTAACAAAGGGAAGTGGATAAAAGATATAAATAAATAAATGTGTTTATCTTGAAGGTTTGGGGAAAAAGATGACGAGAAAATATCAACAAGTTTATGTGTGTACCAGATCTAATACACACATCTTATACACATCTAGCAATACAACTGCGCACCGCACACACAACTGCATGCTCAGCCGTGCCTCGTGTTAATGCAAATAGCTCTTATCGTATGAGCCTTATTCAGCTTCGCGTCGCCCATCGCGCAAACAATTACTCTAAATTGGACGCAATTGAGTTAGTCCAAGCGTCTTTGGTCCTCCGGCCTCCGACCAATGATTGTGTCCAGTCCAGGATAATGTCTTGGATGTGTCGTTTGGGTTCTGGTCATAAATTTGGTTGGTATCTTAGTGGCTTAACACTCACTTTGGATATATTTACAAATGCCTATATGGATTTCAGACATTTTATCATCTTCTTAGTTTAGAAACTCTTGATATTGTTTTTTTTTTGTAAGGAAAGAAGCGGATCATTTATTATTTTGTACACATGCTTCCAAAAGGATAAATAATGTGAGATTCTATGATATAAAACTAAATGGTTATGGATGGTTTACCGCCATTGGACGAACAATGTTTAAACTTTGAATTCCTTGAAAAGGGACCTATTACAATGTTGATTCTAAATTATGGATAGATACAACTTGTATCAAAACTATATATTTTGATCAATTAAAGTTATGTATATTCAGAACATAACATTTTTTACAAGTTGCAGCTGGATTTAATTTAGAAGAAACACATTTTTAGAGGAACACTTCGTAAGGTGCATTTCATAAGACATTGAATCGTTGGTCATTTTATGGCTTAATATTCTATATTATTATAAATGAAGGGGACTTCACGACCAAATAAGGTGTTCCTCTTTTCTGCAAGCTATAAACTATTACATATAAATATGTTAACCAAATGGGGAACACCTTTACAAGCTATAACTCGTGAAGTACCCTTCATAAATGTTAAAGAAAGATTTTTATTTTTCTATTGTTATTTGCAGTCAACCTGGAAAGCTAGAGGCATCGGCCGGTCTGGATACGGACAAAACTGGTCCCTCGCTACGCCGCCAAGCATCGGAGGCCAGTGGCGCCGCCTCGCTGGACACCCAGGGCGACCAGCTCAACAAAAGGTGAGACTATAGTTCAAATACAAATTTTGAAATAATGTTTACCTTATTTGATCGAATTGATTGATAAATTATATAAATTTGATGCTGCATAGTCAAGCTCCTTCTTAACAATTTGTCATTGTCCCGCCAGAGTCTCTAGAACTTTTTTTCGATCGTTATTCCACGGGCCTTGTGCTATTACGTTAGATTCTATACATTTAGAGATATAGCGTAAATGCTAAATGTCGACTGTCTTAATTCCGCAGTAAAGAGACTAAAGTACCGTCCACACTGCACTCGCTCGCTCGCTTTTGTAAAAGCGAGCGAGCGAGTAAATTGATAAGTTTGGTCATTTTGATAGTGACCGTCCACACTGCGCTCGCTCGCTCGCTTTTGCAAAAGCGAGCGAGCGAGTAGATTGCTCTTTGACTTTACTTACTCGCTCGCTCGCTGGGATTGAATAAGGTTACACAGGGTGATTTGATTCATCAGTTTTAAATAACAAAAATATATTTCAACTGTTTCATGTATTATCAACTGGAATGCAGGCATTATTCCACGTAATATTAAAAACAAACTAATCAAACATTATTTTTCAAATTATTAATACTTTTTTAAAAATTAATTTAAATATTTACAATTATAAGTGAAAATATGCATTGTACTATATAATTGTTTAAAGGAATAAGATGAGTTTTCTCTATTTATACAAACCTAAAAATATATCTTGCTTTATAATTCTATCAATTGATCACATTTATTTAATATTCGATTATGGTAATTATGTGTATATAGTTGACGCAGCAATCGTCACAGATATATTGTTGCGTCATAAAACCAAACCAAAAATCAATTCAAAGAATAATCGCTTTATCTTTGATTCCGAATGAATAATGCAGATCTTATCAATTATTTGGAATACATTATGTATTTTCTAGACACCATTATACTTTATATTTTACTCTATTCGTTAATGTACATGACTATTCAGGAGTCAGACTATTCCTTAAATATGTTCCTCCTTTTTTTGCATAGCAATTTACAAATAAAGGTCAATCGAAGTTAAATATAATAATTATTGTGCAGAGCACCCCACGGGGTGTCCCTCGGAAAAGTTGTTTCTTTTCCAAATTGATCTATCTATAAACTTTTTAAAAACTACCCTGTATAGATACACGAATTAAAGGAGCACCTTTTTTTATACTGGTCCTTTTTTTAACGAATTCTTTGGTGATTTCGATATTATTGTTATTTAAAGATATATAGCTGAACATGTTTCATTGAAATATGAATGAAAACCAGTCGTATATACAAGAATATGTTGATTTCCATTTTTCATAACAGGTGTCCCTCTCGTGTTTCTGGCTATCTATATTAATCAAATGATGCTATCTATATACAAAAACAGGAACACTTTTAGTAAAGATTTTGTATTTTTCGAAAACAGATTATATGGTGTATATTTCAATGATTCAAGAAGTGTTATGCTCGAATCAACACTTTCTTTAGAAATTTTTGTCTTCGGGTGCCATTCTATTGTGAACTGAAAACCTTCAAAATTGTTGAAAATTGTTCATATGATGTTTAAGGTCCTCTTTTATCTCAGCGAGCGAGCGAGTGCAGTGTGGACGGTCATGTGCTCGCTCGCTCGCTGGGAAAATTTTACTCGCTCGCTCGCTTTTGTAAAAGCGAGCGAGCGAGTGCAGTGTGGACGGTGCTTAAGCCGTATCCAGGAAATTTCATCCAAGCGAAAAGATGTTTATTATATTTATGTATTAGTTACAATGTACAATGAAAATAGTTTCTAATGCATGACAACGTTCCGTCTGACCTTAATTCCAGTTATAGATCCCGACCTGTTCATTCAAAAGAATATTTTTTATTTCTTCTAACAAGAGTGTATATCTCTTTCTTCATTGGTGACCAGATACAATGCTCTTTGGTGTAAGATCACACAATTATGGGACTATATGTCCCTTGATTAAATTAATGTTTTTTTTGCTATGAAAATAACAAGTATTATTCAAAGCAAAATCGGTCATGTGTATGTTCATGAGTTTTTAAGAAAATATGCATATTTCGAGGAGTTATGATTCCCCCATAAATTATTTTGTTGTTAGGTAGTCTTGACTTCATTAATCTGTCCGGTATTTCTACCATCAAAATAATTGTAATGTCGAGTTGCTTTGGTCGTTTTCAAATAATTAACTCAAGTTGAATGTTTAATTTTTTTTTACCAAGGAAACATTGCTAAAAGTATCATGTTTTTGCTTATGCATGTATGGATATTTGCTTGATTTTTTGTTTAATATCATTCTTTTTATAAAGGTTGCTAAAACAGACAAAAGAAACTATATGCATGTACATGTACATTTATACATGTGCATGTCAATTGAATTATGTATGTTAAAAAATAATAATCCTCTAGTGTGATAGAACGGTTAGAGTGAGTTCGGGTAATTCCGGACATGCGGGTAAATCCGGACACTTCTACTTTTATTGATTTTATGAAACCACAAAGCTGAATATCATAATATATCTATATTATTATTGTTTATGAAGGTTTATGCTACTACAAGAGGTGTTCAGTTTAATTTTGGACACTTTTATTTTTGTAATAAAATGAAAACTATGCAACTTTCAAGCTTGAACTTTTAACAGATGTTTGATGTAAGATCGATGTTAATGATATATAAGTATACAGCGTTTCGGCCTACTGCGGAGAGCCCTATCAATCATATTCTTGGTTGGGTCGTTCCCGGGCATTTTGAGGATACGCTTAAGATTAGCTAGGGTCCGTATGAATTTATTCTGTAGCTCCCTTGTCAACATGCCACAAAACCTATAATCCATGGGGGCGGTATCAGGGGACTTGGGCCTCCACTCTACAGGTGCAACATAATTTATATCGGCTTCGTCGAGATTCTGGATCGTCTATATTAACGTATGGTAAGATGCACTGTCTTGGTGGAACACCATGCTGCTTTTCAATTCTCCTGGAACCAAGCGCAGTACAACATTTCTCACAAAAGGCCCGGCACTTTTTGAATATAGGTATCCAAGTTCACCTACACCTTCTTATCAATCAACGCAAGGGTAGTTTTTCCCGTGAGCAATCATTCCTGTTCAACCATGATTCCAGGAGTAAATGCGTCGCGTTTCGTTTACCTTATATTTGCTATGGCTGTTGACACTCTCGAACGTAATAAACTCGCCTTTTTTCCATAACCCCGACTTAGATTAAACATTGCCACGTCAGTTGTAATATATTTTGTCCAGTTTCGGCGTTGAGTATCCTGTACCGCCTCCAGGATGTTTTCCGCCGTTTTTTAACCTTGGTTTGAGTAAGGTGATGAACATTCGGCTTTTTCGCAACTCGACCTATGAGGGGATGTTTGATAACATGATTTATAGTTACTAACTCAATCCTAATTTATTTACAATATCGAGCTTATTGTTTGGATTTGTTTTTAAAATCATAGTCCGGATCTTCTTGACCACATCGGGAATAGCCTTCTGATATCTCCTATAAACCACGTGTTTTTTTCTTGTTTCAAATTGCAATTTTTTGTTCTTTTCCGTGTTTGTTGATTACATTAGTAATAGTCATTCGAGTGACATCAAAATTATCTCTATTGTGTCGTCTCTGGATCTGTGTTACACCCAATCCAGATTTCAAAAGGCATAAAATAGTACCTTCAGGTTTGTCATCAATTTTATGTCTTTGCATTGTTGAACATCGAAACGGCTTAGTTATAATAAAAATATAAGGGCCCACGCATATTATTGTTATACGGATTGTATTGGTATCACGCCTTGTTTTGGCTACAAAGCACATTTAAAGTGTCCAAAATTAAACTGAACACCTCTTGTACATGAATAACTTCATAAGGGGAAAGGTCTTTCTGAATATTTTTTTTTTCATCTTTAAAACTTGGCCTCATGGCAACTTCCGAAATATTTAATAACCTGCAGCCATATGACAAAACAAATACATTTTGGTTCTTTCAAAATAAGAGCTATTTCTTTAAATGTTATGTAAATAATGACATTTTAACCTGATCTCATGTTTTAACATGCGTTTGTGCCTTAGGATCAAATATCCAAAAAATATCATCTTAACCTGGTTTCGAAAAATGTCAAAAATAAAGTGTCCGATATTTAGCCTCCAACAAAAATCACCCAGAGGTTGATGGCGGGTAAATCCGGACAGTGATTATTTTGTCATAAAACGTATTTATATCGGCTTACAAACGATATTTTTTTTACTAAAACGTGTGAATATCAGTCGATTTGAAGCATATTACAAAATTAAAATTAGAAATATCGCGTTATTTATGAAATTCGTTCAAACGAGATATCGAGATTCGAATTTCATTCGAAGTTTCGATTAAGTCTCGTGAAATCACGTGACTCCCAACCGTTCTGCGTGATTTGATTTGAAAATATTTGAAAAACCTTGTTGAATCCAAAAATATATAAATGTTTTCATTTCAACGGTATATCAATAGATCTCATTGCTACGATATTTCGATTTAAGTACTGTGTCCGGATTTACCCGAAAAGTGTCCAGATTTACCCGCTCTGACTTTTATGCATAAGCCTCGACTTTTCATATGGAACGAGTTTGAATATTTTGAAAATTCCAAATGCATTTTGTAGCAAAACACTTTGTTTCAAATACATAACCCGATTTGTAAGAAATATCTAATAAGAAATGAGAAAACTGAGGTTTAGTCCAAAAGTGTCCGGTTATACCCGAACTCACTCTATCTTATATTTATGAGCATATTTCAAAATTGCACATGCTATTATTTTGTTAAATAAATCAAAACTTTGTGTATAAGACCATTCATCATTCCCGAGTATTTTCAGCATCTATTGAGAGTTATATTATCCCAAAAAGGCTCTGACAAAGGGCACCTTTGCCAAAAATAGTTGGGATATCGTGATACGAACGCAGTCCTTACATCATATATAAATCTCGATATTCGTTATCGGGAAATCAGGGGGTCAAAGTATGTAACGTTATCGCGACATCCCGATAGGATGGTCGCTTGGGCACACACCCTTCGAAATTCAGTACAGATGGTTAATTAGGTCAATAGTATTTTGCCAGTTTATCATAATATATTGGGCAAATTAAGTTGGAGAAGCGCGAAATAGTGTTGAGTAGGTCTACTGAGAGTGTGATAGGGATCGTTTGAAAAAAATATGATAATTAATAACTGTTTTACTAATTGAAAATGATATTGATTGAGCAAACTGGGCAACATATGGATAACAACGGGACGGGACGGGAATCACGAAGTGGTTGATCGAATTAAGTTTTGTGGATCTCATCGCCCAAAAAATATTGTTTTCAAAACTGGTTTTCTGAAGTTATTTAAAAACTAATTGAAAAAAAATCGAAGAAATATGATCAATGTGACTTTTGGATAGCACTCATTTGCCCTCATTATGGCCTTTTTAAATGACATTCGTCCGAGGACTCAATGCGATATTTATTCATTTCGATGAGCAATTTGCATGTTCATCTTACACTGAGTATGAACTATCAGAGTTGAAAAATGAGGAGGCTCCAAGACTTCTATAAAACACAAGTGATCTTTGCGTGTATGGATAGTTCAATATAAGAATTGGACAAATGTGGATATGGCTAGCAAAATTTATTAAAAAATAATTTAGAGACATATGAGTGGTAGTGATGGAACAGCAGTTGCGACATAGAGAATGCTCAACAGATTTTATCATAACGACTGGATAAGAAATTGATTAATTGTGTTCATTCACAAAATGGTTCGGCAAATGCGTATGGAGTCGACAGACTCTGGTCGTGGTCTAGAAAATGGCGCCGAAAATGGCAGGTAATTGTTATTATACATATAATTGATTAAATCTACGTAAGATATATTGGTTTGTCGAATATGTACATGAAACAGACTTCTGTGTTCCAGACGATGTGTCCACCTTTTTTTCTTATAAAAGCACCTTGTTAAAATTTTGCTCACACCAAGATACGGTAACACGATGTTCGGTTTGTGGAGAGACATGGTTTTATCCCACAGACCATTTCTACCATTACATACGCTCGAAAAGCGTCTAGCTCTTTAAAACACAACAAAA
Organism: Hydroides elegans; assembly: GCA_001703475.1. NCBI lineage: Eukaryota > Metazoa > Annelida > Polychaeta > Sabellida > Serpulidae > Hydroides > Hydroides elegans. The sequence goes on from LQRL01028852.1 coordinate 7,748, forward strand.
GTTTGGGTTTTAATAAGTACATTGAAAACACGGTTGATTATTAAAAAGCAAGGGAAAGTTTCCCGCGTGGCCTGGCCCTTACGTATGTGGCAATATGCGCTTATTTAAGGGACACATGATATATAACAATATATTTGAATACATATTACAAAATGAAAATTATATCACGAGTAAAATAATATAGTAAATTACCTTTTTCTATAAAAAGCATTTAACACCATTTGCAGTCTTCTTAAGGTCAAGTGTGTGCTTTAGTAAAAGTATCATTGATTCATCCAACAAACAAAATCGTTATAAAAGTATGTAGCTAGTCTGATTAACAAGATTATCAAACATTTTCGTTGAAGCTTATTATTATTTGTAATAAGATCAGTGTGATATTGCTACCTTTTCATCTTAATGATAAAAGTAAAAAAGGTTAGATTTCCCCTTAAACAATAGTAGAATCATTATCACGGGAAAAATAAGAATGGAAAATGTAGTTCTTTTAATGCAACACAATAATTAAATATACATTCAAAAGAAATCTTATTTGTGTTTGTAATGTCAGTAATATTTCCGACTATGTTGTTAGAATTAATTTTATGACCATACAATTCAAACAATAAAAAATAAATGGTTTCTAAATAAATTATAAATAATCTCGATTTTTTGCACGATATCCTAGAAAACCCACTGTTCAATCGTATGTTACTTATAGCAACACGTAGTCTTTTTAGTTGTACTAACGAGGACGTAATTATTTTGTTCAAGGTTCCTAAGTAAAAGAATTATTATAAAGGAATGGTTTATCCTTTGAGTAATCCCGAAAACACTGTCATTTTTTAGTTCTATAGAGATCACACGCATAAACTTCTCTTCTGTGTTATATGATTTCTATTATATTATAAAGGGTTTTACTGGCATACAATAGGCAAAAAAATTATTGAAATAAAACAGTAGACATTTAATAGAATATAGTCTATTATTCTATACGGATTTAACACTAAACAAAATATTGTGATGTATGTGCAAAAATATGCTGCATGTATATGTTTGGTAATATTGTAATATGATATATATGATGACCACATACATATATTTATAAGCATTCGCTTAATATTGACCCAACGACTATACCTCCCCTCCGCCTTCCCATGTCCCATCCCACTCGTTTTTAAACAATCAATTTATTTACAACCGTCATCATACGATCCGCTTACATATGCAGTGGTCTGGATCACAAATAGTCTGATGCAAAATATTTGACCATTGCTGTGGTCACTTTTGTTTTACTGTCGTTAGCCTATTTATATCAAAGAGTGAGTTGATCCTCCTCATACGGTGTTTACAATGGCGAGAGTCTTATAAGCCGCCGCGCGATAAATCCATAATAACATGTTACAAATAGCGAACCGTAGTGGTATTTAATTACTTAACGTTTGTATTTACTTGAACAGAAATAAGAAATACTAGCGTTGTTTTCGAAAGCGTTACAATAGAAAGGTTATAATACTAGATAACAATTATTTTCAAGGGACTCTTAACATTATGGCAGAAAATATGCATAACGAATGAAAACCGCTTTCGGTATATTGCCAATCGTCAATGGTATCTTTTTAGGGTTTTGCATGCAAAAGTACTAAATAAATGTTCATTCAAGGATATGTCATGTGAATATAGTGTATATAGTAACTGTAACATACACCATATTTTTTGTTAGCAAAAGGCTTTTATTGGGGGAAGCGCCGTTTCTTAAACATATGGCTGAACAATTACATAATACCATGCAAAAACCAGTACATGACCTCGATTTTATGTGAAATCAATTCATTCAAATGAAACTGCACGTAATGTTCGTCCTCAAAAGGAAAAGAGGTGCATAAAATCAACAGTATAAATTCAATATGTGTGAACTAATTGAGAGATTGTGACATTTCGCAAGCATAATAGGATATAAAAGATATAGAAATATAGGATATCAAAAAGCAGGGAAATTCAAGGAAAAAAGGAATAATATCACAGGATAAATTTACAAAATGAGACGAATAAGTTTCGAAGATTCTGCATCGTCTGAGTAAGTCATAATTTTAATTACAATCACACCTTACAGCGAGGAACATGGTTGAACGTGTGACAATTTTACGCTTGAGAGGCTCAAACAGGGCCTGGTCACACGGGAAGCAGAAAAGGGGTGACTGGGAATTTTGTTCGTAAACGTTCTTTATGAGGCCGGGTCAAAATTGTCAAGGTCATGTAGTAAAAGAACACAATTCACTGTCATTCCTTGTCGCTTTCTGTGTGGCCAGACTCTACATGTTTAATAATGAATGCATATACACATACAAATGTGTATATGCAATATATTATTTATAGCTTTCTATATAAACATAAAGTAGTTTCATGCAGTCAACTTCAATGAAAGATAAAATTATATATGCAAATATAGCAACGAATAGCAAGTAAAACTATCCACGTCACTGAGTGGCCTTGACATTGCCTTGAGTGACCTAGTTCAAAGTTTGCAGACAAACACTGCATACGTTGATGCT
>LQRL01028883.1:0-15195 GCA_001703475.1 Hydroides elegans
TACAACGTCTTTCTCACAACGAATTTCTCAAGTCTTTCCCACAACGTCTTTCTCACGTCTTTCTTTATAACGACTTTCTCACAATGTCTCTTTCACAACGACTTTCTCACAATGTCTCTTTCACAACGTCATTCTCACAACGTTTTCATCACACCTTTTCATTTTGAATATTTGTGGTCGATCGACATGAAACCCTGACAAGCACAGCTTCAATATTTGGCTGTTATGTAAAGAAAAGCTCTAGCTTAATTCATCTAAAGCTGGTTCCATCATTGAAGAAAATTGGAGACGGATCGACATGAAACTATGTTGGGATTCAATTTGTGCTTCACAACTCGCTAAGTCAGGGTAAATAGTGACTATCATCCAAATACACACATATTTAAAGGATAATATCCTTTATTATCACCAGCATTTCCTCTACTAAATATGAAATGTTTGCCATTTTTCAAAGACTCCAGAATCGACAATTTTCAACCGATCGAGATGAAACCTTGACGAGGCACAACTTCAGATATTGGTTTATACGTGTATACAATTTGAAAGCTCTAGCTCAACTCCTTCATACCAAACTTGCGTGCACAAAGTGCTTTGCACCTGAAAAAAAGTAAAAATTCGACAATTTTTAAAGTGCTCCAGAATCGACAATTTTCAATCGATCGAGATGAAACCTTAACGAGGCACAACTTCAGATATTGGTTTATACGTGTATTAAATTGTAAGGCTCTAGCTCAACTCCTTTATGCCCAACTTGCGTGCACAAACTACCCTATGTCAAGGGGGACGGACAGACAGACAGACGGACGGACAGACAGACGGACAAGCTCAACACAATATCCCTCCGTTTCACGGGGGATAATCACGCCAAATCATACAAACGTACACATACATGTAAACACAAAGATGACACATATTGCCAACATAAGGTCTCCGAACATTCCCGACTCTTCTTCGTCTAATCTATGAACATGGAAAACATATTAAACGAGAAGATGAGTAAAACTGTTAAAGTCCTAAAATTGTGAAAGTTGTCTATATTATGTGAAAATATAAAGAAAATAAAGAACAAAATCAAGCAAAGGAACCTATTTTTACGACTTATTTCTCGCAATGATTTTGTTTAATTTTTTATCCTAAAAACTTAGTCCTCACAATACATCTATATGCGCGTTATCTATATCTCTGTGTCTAAGTACCCAATGTGCAATTTATGAAAGTTAACCAAAATTCTAATGTTCAAGTATTTCAAATCTAATTCATTGACGCAGAGCTCCAACCAATGGATGCTCTTTCTGTGTGTCAAAGGATAACATAATCCATCGAGTGGTAGCCGAGATCCCGTCCGTACAAATTACAATCGATAATCAAGTCCATAGATCACCATTATTGATGAGCCTTATTGAGCCATATATTTGCTATATCATCAATTTCTTTTGTTTATGAATTATAAGCATTTGAACTGATTATTATAACATCACAATAATGTTATGATAATATTTGGTGCATTAGATATAGGACTTGAACCCACGACCTATTAAATGCGAGCCCAGTGCTTTACCAATAAGTTACATACCACTTGCGTTATGTATGAACAAACACACATTAATGATTAACATGAGTACAACATAGATTATTCGTAACTAATATTAAACTTAAACTCGGGAATCGATGCGGTTATAAACAAACACAATTATGAGAAATATCAAATCAGCCTTTGCTCTTCAACCAATCGCCATTAAAACATAGTCTGTATAAGAATATAGAAGTCTGTTTGTTTAAAGTCTGTTTGTTTAAAGTTTGAATGTTCTACTGTTAACATTGTGGGAGAAAGGTTTACGAGTGTTTCGCTCTATACAAGACCAATTTGACCCACCTTGATAGAAGGAGATAGGTTTCTTAAACGAAATGACTAACTAACGGACACCAATCGTTTGTGCAAACCAAGTTTTCGTTTCACGAAAAACATTGGAAAATTCAATTGACAGATTATTGGAAAACCTAGAAGGAAAACCTAAATATGTTAAAGCCCATTTCAAAAATAATATTTCTAAATATTGCTACTATAAGCCCAGTTACTATACATAGATGTTCAATATTTATCATTTATTGTACCGAATAGCATATAACTACGCTCTCTTTTTATACCAATCAGGTTTGGCCCATACAGCGATAGAAAAAAACGTAACCCCCACCCAAAACCATTGGCATATCTTCATAATAGGATTCAAATACATTTTCAAAATCAAACAGCACAATTATTGTACAGCTTAACTGGCATAAATAGTCAAACCAAACCAGGTTTTTCTTACAGTCTTAATTAAGGGATTTCAACTTAAAGTACGTTAACCTGGTTATGATACTTAACGGTGAACTGTTTTTAAGGTTGTTATTATATGTTTCACCTCTTGTGATTGTCGCCGATGCTACAGGACGCGTTCGATGTGCCACATTAGCAATCGAAGGCACTTGTGAAGGCATTGTTGAAGAAACCTTTTGTTTATCTAAATACAGTGATTTGATAAATAATCACTATTATTGTTTTCAACACTTGAGGACATTATCTTAGAACCATCCACTAACCTTATACAGTTTTGTCATATTCAATTTGTCTAGTCTTAAGCCACCTGTCACGGTAACGACACTTTTAGTTACTTAGTCTTTTGAATTTCATTAACCTGTTATGTATTTTTTCAACTCACCGAGCTTGAGCCAATTGCCGTAAACTTTCTTATATTTTGTAGCTTCAGGGCTGTTTGCGAATTTGGTTGAGGAATTTTCCTGACTTTCGTGATGTAATAAGTGAGTCTCTGGCCTTTTTGAGTTAGTGTTATAAAGAAAAATGGCTTCATAGCCAAAGCCGTGGAAGAGCGCAAGCTTAAACAAAATATTTAAAAATGTAATTTATTATAATAATTTATTTTCATATTTAAATATCGTAGTTGAGAAGTGTGTGACAAGAATACGTTAACAAATATGCAATATTGTTTTATATTTGAAACCAATGTATTTGTTCCTAGTTGTAAGCTCAGCTTTTAATTGGACAATGATGATTAATACTATCTACATGTTATGCATTGTAATGTTCTAAAATATATTTACTGGTAATTTCTATGAAATAACAAAGGGGATGGATTCATTAATCAAACTTAAAGGTTGGTGACTTTGATCCCCGTTTACTTCAGCATTACTAAAATGCAGGATGGTGAGTGAAAGTATATATGAATGCAATATTCATAATTTGCAAAAAACAACACAATCTCTTCAACAACAAATAAATATTAAATATATTTGTTTTTGACAATCTAAAAACTCTAGCTTAATTTCTTCTTACCAAACTCGCATACACAAATTACCCAATATCAAACGGGACAGAAGGAAAAACAAGTGGACAGACGAATGAACAGACGGAAGGACAAGCTCAATCCCATACACAGGGGATAATATAAAGGCCTCTTTAGGCCGCCAGGCGAATAAATCTTACTTTTGAAGACCATGCTCTATAATGTGAACTTATGAAAATGAGATAAAACTATATTTATATAACATTATGTAATATTTTACCGTATCCACAGCCTTGGCTATTAACCTCGTCGAGTTGTTTCCTGTTCGATTGCTTTTACCTTGAGCCACACGTTTAGCAATTTCTTTTATTCTTTTCTCTCGCCTTGCAGATGCAAAATCGAATCCGCAGGCGCACTTAGCAGTTTTAAGTGAATTTACGGCATTGCAGACCTTGCATTTCCGTTTGAATCCATTGCCGCTACGTAAAGGTGGCATTCTGTTACTAAAAAAATAAACAAATATACTACCGGTTTGAGAATATGCCTTATCAATGCTTCGTATGACAGAATTATCACTCACTTCATTATGGAAACAAGTGAGGAGAGTAGTAAGCACAAGCATTTATCGATTGAAAAAGATATGCTTATATAAGCACCATCACTTGTAATAGCACTTTTCCATTTATTTTTGATTAGGGTTATCTTACATATACTTTTTTTTAATTTCTTCGGCCAAAATGTTTGCATAATACGTTACAAGTGTAGGGAGTACTGACGATTATTTGTTTTCATTGAATAGGTTAAGCTTATATAAGCACTATTCCTTATGACACAATGTCTGCAAAACGTTGTAGTGTCAACTGACGAGACCGCTAAGCTATATTTAAATTCATTTCAATTAATGAAATATGTGCATGTAATCATGATTGCAGATAAAAACACATATTTCACTTATATTGGGATACATGCTTACATAAGATTATTGCTTATATAAGCACAGTCCAATGTCCTAGGTCCCTAATGTAAGTGCTGATGGCAACCACAATGGTTCTATCGTCATCAAGAGCACAATCCATAATGAGGTGACAATATAGAAGCTTGTGTTAAAGTCTGAAAGCTCTATGATCAAAACTGTGGGAAAAGATACAGGACCAAATTGGGTGGAAATGGCGAAATCCACCATGGCGACGATCATGATTCGATCATCATGAAGACCTCGATCCATAATGAGGTGACCATATAGAAGCTCGCGTTCAAGTTTGAAAGATCTACGATCAAAACTGTGGGAGAAGATACAGGACCAAGGTGGGCGGAAAAGGCGAAGTTTACCATGGCGACGATCATGATTCGATCATCATGAAGAGCACACTCCATAATGAGGTGACAATATAAAAGCTTGTGTTAAAGTTTGAAAGCTCTATGATCAAAACTGTGGGAGAAGATAGCATTTGTAGCTGAGAGTTGTTTTACTAAATATAGACCAAATTGGGCGGAAATGGAGAAGTCCACCATGGCGACCACAATAGTTCGATCGTCATCAAAAGCACAATTTAAAATGAAGTGACCATATAAAAGCTTGTGTTAATATTTGAAAGATCTACGATCAAAACTGTGGGAAGAGATAGGGTTTGCAGCTAAGAGTTTTTAACAATATATAAGACCAAATTGGGTGGATATGGCGAAGTCCAACATGGCGACTACAATGGTTTGATCGTCATCAAAAGCACAATTTTTAATGAGATGATCAACTGACAAGGCCAGTGATTGCTTTCACTTTCTCACCCCCTTTGCAACAGGACACTCGAGGGGGTATTAGCACTTTAGGTCCATGGCAAATATGCTTATATAAACCCTATTGCTTATATAAGCACATGCTAATTGCCCCGACCATCGACATTCACACTTGCGTGAGTATCTTCTAGAATGCACTGGCGCGGGCGAAAAGGTGTTGATAGTTTTTCTAAACATTTTTGATTGGGGTAATTGAACATTTAAGATTCAATACGTTGTTTGATAATATGATGTCGAGAAACACCGGAGTAACATTTTGCATTTACACGCACTTCACTCTTAGGGCAACTGACGATTGCAATGAGTGAAAACATCGTTTATTTTTAAATTGGTAAAAAAAGCTTATATAAGCAGAATGTCTCATAACACCACATCCAAACGCTTTTGAATGACAACTGACAAGGCCATATAAGCGAAAATATAATTTCATGTATATAAGGAATATACTTTTGTAAACAGGATAGCTCATATGAGTGCAACCAAGATGCTTTTATGAGCCAAATGATAAGGCCAGTGAAGCAAAACACATATATTTGTTTTGAAAAATATGCTTATATAAGCACGTTTGCTTACATAAGCACAGCCTTATACGCATTTAAGAGGCATTATTTTTTTGTACATTTACCAAGTGCTTCAGAATCAACATATTTTCAGGTCTTTACCTTAACTGAAATTTGATGGTCGCGCTCGGGCGACTTACTCCAAAAAGTTACGTCGCTCGACCGAAAAGTTAGTGGCTCGGGTATTTCTTAGCCGCAATACATGTCGAGTCGTGTCGACATGTCGAATGTCCAATCAATCAAATGACGTTATGTGACTGCGAGCGCAGAAGGAGCGAGCGAATTTTGACAGGAGATTCAATCAAAACTATGATTTTAGGAGGATAGTTTACCGTATTAATGGAGAAGGGGGAGGACATGCATGAGGTCAGAGTGCGAGCGCCGAAGGCGCGAGCGATAATTCAAGTTTGGCCGAAGTTGAACTTATTTCTGCCTAAATTAATATTTAAATAGGGAATTGTTTTTGAATGAGCCAAAAAGTTAGTCGCCCGACACAAAAGTTAGTCGCATACGCGACCGTGCGACCGCCAAGGTAAATCCCTGTATTTTAACTGATCGAGATGATAATTTAACGAGGCACGACTTCAGATTTCGGAATAGGAAAATAAATTTAAAAAATCGACAAATTTTGGAGTGCTGTAAAATCGACAATTTTTAACAGATTATAGTGAATTATGATACATGAGGCCAGAGTGCGAGCGCCGAAGGCGCGAGCAATAGTTCAAGTTTGGCCGAAGTTGAACTTATTTCTGACTAAATTAATATTTAACCAGGGAATTATTTTTACATGAGCCAAAAAGTTAGTTGCGCGTCGGGCGACAAACTCTGAAAAGTTAGTCGACCGACACAAAAGTTAGTCGCATACGCGACCGTGCGACCGCCAAGGTAAAGCCCTGTATTTTAACTGATCGAGATGATAATTTAACGAGGCACGACTTCAGATTTCGGATTAGGAAAATAAATTTAAAAATCGACAATTTTTGGAGTGCTGTTAAATCGACAATTTTTAACTGATCAAGACAAAACCTTTAGGGGACACGACCTCAGACCTTGGTTGAAACGTGCAAAGAATACTTTTTTTTAAATGCCAGTAAACGAACATGTCAAAATGATGGACAGACAGACGGACGCACGGACCAAAAGAAGGTGAGGCAAAAGTTGTTAAAATGTACATGTTATTGCAAGATATAATTTTGAGAAAAAAAAACTTTTTTTTTCGTGAGAATGATTTTCGGTTAACAAAATTTGGCCAGAACTTGTTTAAAGATGTAAAATCATAAGATTCTAAGACCGTATGTTGACCACTAGAATGACTGGTACATAATGAACTTTCACCCTTTAGGTCGCGAACACCTTCCCTTTTCGTACTTCGAAAAAATCGATGTAAGGAAAAAAAAATATTTTGGCAAATATTGTCAAAATGAATGACCTGTATTTATTTATCCATAGTAGTTATTCTTAAATTCATGTAATTATTCTTGTTTTGATTGAAGATGATCCTTTCAAAGTGAAGCGACTTTCTTATATTATCGCTCACCTTTTATTTTGACATGACACTTTGTAAACAATCTCCAGCCGTGAAACCACACTTGCATCTGCTCATTGAAATGCTAATATATTAAATATGTACACCGTTGTTAAAATATTACCTGTTGTTTCTCTTTTTATATGGTTTTATTGAAATGACGAAACACGAGATGAAGTTTGCAGTAGGGTAAATTTATTTTACAATGCAACAGCAGGAATTAAAATTTTCAACCCTCGATATTTTTTCAACTACGTTTTTAAGAGTTGAAAAGTATTTACAATGGCCATAATATTGAAAGTTTAGTTGAGAAGCAAATAATACCATGCTTAATTTGATCCAAACTTTTGAGAGTACTTTTCCTAAATTGACTAACAATAGCATCTCAAGTTTTATCTGTTTTATATATTTTGCCAATAATGATTAAAATGTATATTATGTGAAATTCATTTGTTTGTCATAAATCGCAATGCATCACAAGTCAATCATTTTCCAAGCACAACAATTCTTATTGGGAAGCCGGTATACATATAAAAAGAGTAACCTAGGTCCTAGTGATATTTTAAATATTACAAACTCAAAAATTATAGATAATGCATTTATATGCAACCTCTAAAAAATACCAAAATTCATTTATCATTAGCTTTAGACAAACATGATATGTCTTGGCAAGCACGCAAAACGAATTGAGTTATGAGCAATTCTTCGTCTCGCCATGGTTAGAAATACGTATATATCTGACAAGGCATGTTGAGATCTCACAAATACTCTTGTCTCTCTCTCCGTTATATAATTCAGGCAAATTTTATTGATATTACTTTTCAAAATGTAATTTCATGTATATATTACGAATATGGCATATGCCATATTCTGTTAAAATGTGATGGTGCGAATATAAAAAGAAGAAAATTGAAGATAACGCGATTGCCTACAACCTGGTTTCAAGGTTTAGTCAGTGACACATCGCAACCTAAACTATGTTAAACTACACAACGTTGTAATCAGTTGACGATCTTAGACAGACACTGAAGTCTAATACAACAAAGTTACAGATCTAAATACAAATACTTTCCGATCTCATGATTTTGTGTTTGAAAATATAACTTCATGTGCATATTACAGATAGCTTATATGTCAAGAGGTATTATCAGTTAAAATGTGATGGTGCCGTATATAAAACATAGAAAATGAAGATAATGTGTCAAGGTTTAAGTCAGTAACGAATTGCAACTTGAAATATGTTAAACTGCCCCAAGATATTGTCAGTGGACGATCTTAGACAGACTTTGAGGTCTAATGCAAAGGGGTCACATATTTAAATACAAATAATTACCGATCTCATGACAATTATTCCAGAGTCTAGCGTTTTAGCATATAAAATATTTTAGATGTATTTGGAAGCAATTCAAGCTTTTCAACACTACATATGAACTTTGAACGTCTAAGGAAGTCAATATTAACAGTCAATATAGGTATTTAAGTAACATTTATTTACTAGAGCGAAAAATCTTTTCTATCTCTCTGTAAGATAAGTCAGTTATAATATATTGATATTGCCTTTGAAAATTATCAGTTATTGTACATAATGTCATGTGTCAAGAGTCATGACCTGTTCAAAGATGATGATGCTGATATATAAAAAAATAAAGTTGAAGATAATGCGATTGCCTCAAACCTGACTTCAAGTATTAACTCAGTAACAAATTGCAAAATAAAACATGTTAAACTACCACAATTTGTAATAAGTCGACGATCTCAGACAGACTCTGAAGTCAAATGCAACTGGGTCACAAATCTTATAACAAATGTTTACCGATCTCATGACAACTTATTAAAGTGGCTAGAGTTTGAGTATTTATTCTTTTAAAGAAGTATTTATAAACAATTCGAGTTTTTCAACACTACATATGAACTTTGAACGTCTAAGGAAGTCAATCTTAACAGTCAATAGATATTCAGGGTGACTAATATCACACACATATATATTAAACTGAAAATCTTCTATTGTGGTCGCACATCATTCACATTGCATAAGTTTGAACATAAACAGTGGATCAATTGAACATTATCTTTGTGTTGAATGCTGATTGTGCTGTGTTAAGAAAAATTGAAGAAAATGCAATTATTTACAATTTCGGCTTCAAGATTTAGAACAGTTACATGAAATATGTTCCTGACTACCAAAAGTTGTTTGAAGGTCTAGAGAAGTCAATCTTTACAGTCAAGAAAGATATTGCAAATTGCAGTTCTTAATCCTCATCCGTTTAATTCAGGAAAAATGTTTAGCTATTATGTCAAGCAAGCCTAATGCATTTTAAGCTTTATAGTATATTTGGGGAGACACCTTTGTTTTGTTCATAAGAAATATGCAAAAAAATAAAGATGTCATGGAGGGTCCAATCAAGGCTCACAATAAAAAGTCAATCAACAAGATTATAAAGTTTGATAATGACCCAGCTTTATTGTATGTCACATACAAACAATTCCTAAACCGGTTTCACAAAATCAGAATCTGTTTACAAAAGCTGGGATAAAACCTATTTTTCGTCAATTTCTTATTTTAATGAACAAATTCAACATTGAATTATCTTTAGCACAATAATATATTGTCACACAAATCTGTTTCATGCAAGCCCATTCTGGCAAATGTTATATTATCCTTTCTGATACAGTACAATAATGTACTTTTTTCATAAATGCAGAAAACTTGGGTCATATATTCTCTAGCTTGGGACCTAAATGTTACCTAAAACTCGTTGTTGCCATGCGTGAATCTTATATTTTAAACTTAAGGTTTAATACGGTAAAACATTGGTACCTACTCAGAGCGGAGATACACAATGACTATTTGAACACAGTTGCAGAAAATATTCCGTTCATTTAAAGTTTAAAAACATTTAATTATTCTAAAAAGATTATGTGTTTACCCAAATCAAATAATGTGTGTATAAGTTAATGCTAACGGCCCATTGGTTTCAATGTTTTGTTTTCAAATCTCATTCTTAGTTGACGAATATTTTGGCTACCAAAAGAAAGCAAGAAGAACACTCTTTCTATAAATAACAAGTGTCCTCCTGAATCCCTCAGGTATTTCAGACCTGCAATTTGAACGAATCGTTAGTTGGTTACTGCTGGAAAGTTTAAAAACATTTAATTATTCTAAAAAGATTATGTGTTTACCCAAATCAAATAATGTTTGTATAAGTTAATGCTAACGGCCCATTGGTTTCAATGTTTTGTTTTCAAATCTCATTCTTAGTTGACGAATATTTTGGCTACCAAAAGAAAGCAAGAAGAACACTCTTTCTATAAATAACAAGTGTCCTCCTGAATCCCTCAGGTATTTCAGACCTGCAATTTGAACGAATCGTTAGTTGGTTACTGCTGGAAAGTTTAAATTGTGTCCTATTTTGTTATTTTTAAAACGAAAACACTTTCCTATAATTCATATTGCATTTGAAATGTTGTATGATGTTTGTTTAGAATAATTGGTAAGAGATTCAAAATTTCTTGGCTTCTAAGAGTAAACAAATTGACCATTTATTTGGGTTACATACAAATGCCCCAATTTTTGTTTTGAAATTGAAAATGTATTATTACTATAAGCAAAAATTGGGTAATTCAAATAATATCCTTTACTATATTTATTTTTATAATTTTTAATGAATATTGTTTTTGATAAAATAACTTTTTATCGATCCTGCTACATGTATAAACGCTTATAGATATTTATATCAAGGTAAATATATATTGGCAAAAACTTTAGATACACAATGAGAATCGTCAGTCTGTAAATAATGAACATGCTTTCGGACCAACTCTAATAATAAAAACCAGGTAGTTAAATAGATGTTTTATATTTTGTTTATTACAACTCAACAGTTTCTTTTCCCAACCATGCTTGGTCACTCTTTTTATCACTTTCTGTTAATCATTCTAAATAGATTTGTGTTTTTCTAAATCAAATAAATGATTTTTAATAGTTAAGCTAACGGCTCATAGGGTTCAATACTTTGTTTTTAAACTTCACTCTTCTTCGTCTTTCTACCACACAAATGCCCACGCTGTTTCTGATGTCTGTATATCGATGAATATATTGGCTACCAGAGAGAAGCCAGAAGAACACTCTTTCTACAAAATTCGAGTGTACTCCTGAATCCCTCAGGTATTTCAGACCCGTACCGTATGTAAGCTACTGCAAGAAAGTTTCTTAAACTTGTTTTCTGTTTATTGTCTATAGAGCGGAAATGCTCTCCTACAATTCATATTATGTTTGTGATACTTTATAATCCATGATTACATTGGTTTATTTCAATGCCGGTTTTCTTTGCTACCAAGAGGAAACAAAGAGAGCATTTATTCAATTCATACAAATGCCCTCTTGAAACCCCCTGGTATTTTTTTCTTCTTTTATTTGCTCAAAATCATATTATTGAATGTGATCAGTTTTAAAAACTCAGATAAGCAGCGATTGGATATTTAATCAATATCCTTTACAATGTAGATTATATGAACATGATTTATTAATATTAAGTTTTGATTTAAACCAATTTTCACAGTTCCTGCTACATGCACAACCAATCAAGTCAATGTATACCGGCTAAATGATAATATACAAAATAATCATTGCCAGTCTCAAAATAATTAACAAGCTTTCAAGCCAACTTCAATAACAAAAAAAAACAGCTATTTAGATGCTTAATATTAATCGAATCCAACATTGTCTTCTCCAGATGAGGCTTCATCACTATCATTTTCACTATCAGACAAGATTATTGTCGATTCTGATTCCTCCAACACGTGTCTGAATAACCGACTCGCATCGTTTCTAAGGTCACTCCAAAAGAAGTAGCCTTCTTGTTGCAGACACTTCAGCCCACGAACGACCCCTTCTACGCTTGAATCCGGAAGATAATATGAGCAGTCCTGCTTGCTTCTGTCTATCACTATATGAAACAAAAATAATATTTAAACGTAGTTATGTAAAATGATAAACGAACTAAAACAAATCAGTTAAAAACAGTTATAATTTTTTGACACGCGTTTAAGAATATTAGTACAGTTTTTGATAAAAATGTATAGATACAACGAATAAATATTTATAAATACAACTCGAAAATGTATAAAGGATGATCAGATAACAAAGATGTACATACAATAGCGAAGCTGTTTTTGTTCAGTTATCTCCATGCAATTTCCACAATGCGTAAGCAGTGCCTTCATCTCTTTCTGAATAATGACGAGTTCTTCTTGAAGTCTATCGCATTCGGCGCTCGCTTCCATGAAAAGGATTTTTGTTTTCAAGTCGATAGTGTCTGAAGCATGATAATTGGTTTTGATATATAAATTTGTATATATTATAATTAATGAAAGTATTGTAATAAATCATATTGTCAGCTTGTTTGCTCTGGCACATAAATTATATTAATTGAAAATTACTGACTTTCACTAATCCAAGGCCAGATAGTTGACTCATTTGCGTTTTCATTAATCGTTGTTGAACTCAGAGCCACAGCAAATCTGTTGTATCCCTGAACCTGTTCCGCAAGCCGTTGTCGAGATCTTGAAATTTGTCGGTTTAGTCTCAATCTTTGTTTACTTGAGTCTTTTAAAGAAACAATATATTATATTTATGGCACAGCATAAATTTATATTAATGAAGTTAATAAAAGCATAAATTAAAACGATTAGCTTGAAGAACAAATATCTTTTTAATTCATTGAAGTATATGTAACCCAAAAGAATATTAGACAGTCACCATAGAATTTAAATTTATCATAATTCTTTTTGCGAATTTCCGCAGAAGTTTCTTCAATCGCATTTTGCAAATCAGTTTGTCGAGACTTCAGAAGAAGTTGTCTGCCTTCGTCCTGTACTTGCAGAATATCTTTGTCGACAGTCAGTCTATTGAAAGAATCGCCATATAGATTTAATCAAATAAAAATAATTCCAGTTAAAAGCACTTAAAAAGATTTCCCATTCTAGATTAAATGTAAATTAAAAACACGAGAAACGTAGCTCAAACAAACCGATTCAGGTTTTTTTTCAACATTTGTTTCATTACCTTGCTTCTAGTTCGTTGCAACGAGAGGCTTTGTTCTTTACGTTTTTCATTTTAGCTTTGTTGATCTCTAGCAATTCATTAGCTCCAACATCCTCTTGCAAGGCCTCAACCTGAGGCAAGACATTTAGTTGCTGTTTCAAAAGGTAGTATTCGGCAGCATCTGGGAGTTTCTCATCTTGTTTTTTCTTCGCGTCTAAATTAATACACCGTTAGGGTAATTATATTGAAAAAATAAATTTGAAAAAGATAATTAAGCTATACAAAACGTGGTATTTAATTATTTTCAGAACGAGATAAGTATTTGTCATAAGCAAATTCGGCAGAAATAATTGTCATTACAAAACATTAGAACTAGCTTCTTAATTACGTTTAGCGATTTGTTTGACTTCCGAGGACCAAATTGCTATGTCCGAAATGCTTGCTTCATGAGAAGCTAACAACTCGTGGAGTTTCGCATCAGCATTTTTCTTTTGAATCTTCATCTGTTAGTTAGATTAAAACAAACGAAGTTGAAATAGGTATTATTGCAAATATTTTTCAATTTAGCTAAAACAAGTTTCCATACTATTTAAGCTCCGGTAAGTTCTACGGTAATGTATATATGTAGTATATATTATTTAAAATTGGGATGGCATTAACTGTGATATACTGGAATGATTACCTTTTTGTATCGCTTTGCCAATGACATTCCAAGCTTTTTTATCTTAGATTTGTTCCATTGAATTGCAGCATTTGTCAGCACATAATGTCGTGCTTTAATAAACGAAAGGTTGAATAAGGCGGTCAAAAAATATTACTACTCCCATATGATATGAAACTGATAAATTTGTAGGATCAATTCGTCCATTTTATTATGAGGCGTACCCAGGAAAATGGAATATAAAGTCAGATACCTCTAAGATAATGATAGAAAAATAATGAAAAAAACGTAAACAAAAAAATCTAGAAAAGTATTTTAATTGGCTTATGTTGATTCTTCTTTAAGATCAAATAGACATTAGAGAATGAGACAAATATAAGGTTATTTGTCAAATTATCGATATGAAATGTTATAAATAGTATATATGTAATTATAAATATCAATTCCTTTACATGCTTTGGCCATCCTCTTCGTAGTAAAGCCATATCTGGAGATATTAGAATTGACCAATTCTAATTCTTCTCCAGTGGTCATGCCTGCGCCAGTTTGAAGGCGACCACCATAGGTAATCTTTGACAAAATACATAATTCATTGTGATTTGTTATTACGATAGGCTTTATAATTAAAAATGTTATCATTCAATAACATGTTTCAAATATGACATTGTGTTGATATCAAAATATATTAATTTAATTATATGAGCATTGTTTAATTTGGATTATAGTTTCAATATTAAAATAAGTAAATAGTTCATTGATACCTGGCATGGCCAGTCATGGGCCTTAGCGTGCATCACGCTCAAAAAAGGCTTTGTATCTGTTGCTGGACCATATTCCGGTTTCGCCTCTGAGAGACGTTTCAACCAGGGATAATAGCGACAGATTACATCCTTGAATTATTGAATTAAAATATAGTTTACAATTAATTGTTGTATGTTCACATCTTTGTTTTGGTGAAAAAAGGCACATCATATGCTAATTTCAAATATGAAAACAGAAACAACATAATTGAATGCAAAACTATATAACATTGACCCGATTACCATTTCAAGTGTAATTTATCTAAGATAATACTCTATGGTTTACCTGACAAAAGAAGGTCATCGCCTGATCTAGCAAATGCATATGCAAGTACAACGGGTAGGCGAAGATTTCGCCCTGAAACATGTTTACTGATTTGTAAAGAATTGTATGACGACAACAAGCCATAACCATTCCTGTTTCATCCAAAGTTCCGAGACCTCGTGAAGCAGACTTCGCAGCTTTCCAGTGAGATTGCCCGCACAGATCGGACGTCTGATACACACACACACACACACACACACACATATATA
>LQRL01028893.1:0-18128 GCA_001703475.1 Hydroides elegans
AGGTACCCCATAAGCGCCTTCTACACAAGCTGTCACACTATGGTATACGTGGAAAGATTCTCGCCTGGATACAAGATTTCCTTCGCGACAGGACACAGTCGTCGTGGATGGGGAGACATCTACGCCCATAGGCGTAACATCCGGAGTACCCCAAGGCAGTGTGATAGGCCCGCTCCTCTTTCTCCTCTACATAAACGACTTGCCCGACTCGGTAAAACACTCCTCCTCCAGCCTTTTTGCTGATGATAGTATGATAAGTCGAAATATCAAATCTCAAGAAGATGCCCATCTACTGCAGCGTGACCTAGACAGCCTACAAGAATGGGAAAAGAAGTGGATGATGAGGTTCAATCCCGACAAATGCGAGGTTCTAACTGTAACAAACAAGCGCAACCCGATCCAACACAACTACACTATTCACGGGCAAAGTCTCAAAAATGTGAAAAACTCCAAGTATCTCGGCCTCTCCATTGATGGGAAACTCACCTGGAACTCTCACATCAACATGATTTGTAAGAAGGCAAATGCAGCGCGAGCCTTTCTACAACGGAATACTAAGATGTGCCCAAGAGACATAAAGGATAAATGCTATACGACATATGTTCGACCTATTGTAGAATATGCCTCGTCGGTCTGGGATCCAAACACCCAGAAACACATAAACAAGCTGGAAGCAGTCCAGCGGCGCGCCGCTCGCTATGTATTTTCTGACTACCAGAGAGAAAGCAGTCCCTCATCTATGCAATTGCGTTTAGGCTGGCCAACCCTACGAGCAAGACGGCTACAAGCAAAAGCCGTGATGATGCACAGAATTGTGAACAATCTGGTCGCGATTCCAGAGAATGTACATCTCACTCGCCGCGAAACCTCTACTCGTGGGCATAACGCACGGTTCCTACAACCCCATACTCGCGTTCGGGCATATAAACACTCGTTCTTCCCATCGACGATCCGTATATGGAATACACTGCCCGAAGAACTCACTCAGAAACCGTCACTCGAGAGCTTCAAGCTAGGAGTGGCCAAACTGGATATAGCCGCTTAACCAGCCGCCGTGGTTTTTACCAGTGTTTTTTAGTGTTGTTGACACCTAGTTGCACCAAGTGCGAAGATACTCAAGTATGAGGGATGCACTCACCATACAGATACAGAATAGCTTTTTACCCAGTTATAAGCTACTCCCCTTATTCAGTAATGTTTAAGTTTAGATAGCAAAATTGTATGGTCAAAGGTATCGAAAGCTTTCTTTAAATCAACAAAAACGCCTATTGTGTTTTTAAGTATCCAGGGCGTCGGTGATTTCTTCAATTAGATCGAGTAAAGCAAGGTTTGTAGACTTTTTTGTTCGAAATCCGTATTGACAGTCAGTTATTATTTCAATACATTCATAAACACTAACTAAATATATATTTTAATGATGCTTGGATCATTAAAACCCTCAAATCAGGAAAGAAATATGACATTTAAAAATCGAGCGCTCATATTATGTCCAGTTCATATTATGTCCACCCCTGTAATGAGCCAAAAACTTGGAATGGACTTTAAAAGCAGTTAATGCACAGTCAACGGACGCATTCAAACAAGAAGTAGAGTCATATATCATATGGATGAGCGTGTGATCATCAGTTGAATATTAGGCTAAAAACAGGTAATCCCTTTCCGAGGCTTTCGGATGCAAAACATTGAAAATGAAACAACTTAAACAAGAAAGTGGGCGATAAAGAAAGAGATATGAAACCTGAAGCTTGCCATCGTTAAACCAGGTCCGGTCATATTCAATACGACCCTTCTTCGAACCCGATAAAGCTTTCAATATGTCCATTTAGAATAGTTCAATGACTTAACGACGTTAATCATTATTTTAAAAAAAAAACAGCTCAGAAATGGTTACAACAACGGTGTAAAAATTAGAATGGTTCCCATACACTAATCAGTGATTATATATCTTTGATATTAGGGATGGGGACCAGTCTATGTAAAAATCATTTGAGTTATGAAAATATCGGATAGGCAAATGTAGTCGAAAGAACTTCAAAGAAAGACGTTTGTCCCGAATGCGTTCATCGTGCAGTGTTTCTTGCAAAATTGCGTACATCCGCTGTCATATTATCTTTTTTTTTCAAGAAAATCCAACAGTTACATGTATCTGGTATAATTTTCCGACTAAATCCTGGATTGCAATGCATTAGAAAGGACTATTTCTAACTGATAGACGCAGAAATTCGCGAACTGACCAAGTCGTAATACAATGCGACGCTACAGTGGTGTGGATAACATGTGATTTATTTAACGTAAAATGAGATTTGTACAAACAAAAACATGTGTATCAGTATAACAATATAGCAATCGTATATCATGCGATCCGCATTGCTCATTTTAATGTTAACTCATATGAATTGCATTTACATGTTATCTAACCTGAGCCAAAATCAGAGATTTGCAAAGTATCAGAGGCGAATTTGTCCATAGATATTTCTTTCCAATCACTATACGCTAGGCTATCAAATGATAAATTATCACAAATGGTGATCAATTTAACCATTTATATCCAATCAGATTCGTTACGTCTTCTGCCTTTGTCATTAAAATACACCAGATATATCTTGGTCTAGAGTAACCCCGATATATTTAATCCTGTTGGAATCTTGAACGCAATGATGGTTATAAATTACATTAAACTCTTGGACCAAATATAATTTACATTTAGTATCAAATAAATACATCCAGTTTTGCTACCACGCAGCGAAAAGCAAATTAGTCAGTTGTAACAGGATTCAAGTTCTCTATCAAAACACATTGATACAGTTTTTGGTTTTCCAGTTTTTACTGGATTCAAGTCCTCTAAGAAGACACATTGATACCACTTTTGGGTTTTAATCACAAAAAAATGATGCTGTCATCGGGGTAAAGATAAATCCAATTTAAACACTTAAGCACTCATCGTTACAGTATGTGAGTTATAGTAGGGGACCGAGCAAGCAACATTTTAGAACACAACATTATACATAAAGAACGTCAGATTCTATTCCATTAACTATTACGGTTTGCTTGCGTTCTGATAGACAATTCTATAACCAAGATGCATCACAACCGATTGTTTTTATCTTTGAACAAAGAAAGTAGTGACCCTTATCATCAAAAAGTTTTTTTTTTCATTTAGTAAAAGGGTCCCTACATAATAACCTTTAACAGTTTGGCTTTTTATTGATTCGGTACGATGTAGTACACATAACTCGGTGGAATATCATGGTCTGCAACCCTATTTAAATTCGTAAGTTGTTTCATCGTTGCATCTAAGTTATCTTTTTTTTTGAAGAGTGGCGTAACCTTTACATGTTTAAGACCAGCCTGTGTTGCGGGGAAACAAACCTCAGTGGATATTTACCTAAGTTCTCTATATATTCAATATAAAGGACTGCTGCTCTTTTCGCATATAGCTATCCAATAATATCCTAATGAGTCATTTATAGTCATATGAATTGTGGGAGAGATATAAATATACCACCACATCTATAATCCATATGTTAAATAAACGGCAATTTATAATGCAAGTTATTTCCCCGGTACAGATATTTTCCTTCCTCGAAAAAAAATCATTTTTAGCTCTTTTAGAAATTCAAGCATTGGCTAGATTTAAATTTGGGCAATAATAAAAAGTGTGCATGCTGCAACTGATTGTTCACGATGTTATGGATAAACATTTTCAGAGTTTAAAGTTTCAAGAGATTCGCCAATCTAACAACAGGAAGAAATATATTCATATTCAAATTGTGTTTTAATTTCATATTTGACCCAGTAGATAAAACGTTTATGTAATAAAACGGAAGCTTCATGTTACATTTTCAATATAAAACATTTTGTAATTAAACTTTTGAACATTTAGGAGTTGCTAGGAGTTCTAAAAGCGGATGTACCAAAACAAGTGTATTTTGTGGTCGATTACATCTTACTCCAAGCAAAAAATATATATACATAAATGTAATATCAAAAAGGAAAATGTATACTTAACAGCTTTTTTTGTCGATACTGAAAAAAAAGAAATAGAGCGCAGTTTCTTTAATGTAAATAGTAAAACATTCTCTGATTTCGGAACGCTATTAGATCTTCTGTAATGTAATGTTGTCCTATGGAGAGAAACGAAGTGCAGTATGTATGTCATGTTGGTTTAATATGCTCTATTATCTAATGTCTTATGATGGATGTACTGATGCAGCAACTAAAAAAAACACTCTTTTCCTATGTATTTGTTCTAATAAGGAAAACAAACTATTTGTGAATTGTAAACTTAAAATGTCTAAATGAATAAAAAGAAAAAAGAAACTTTTGAACATTTAGATTTGTATTTTGTCAGCAATAGACTATCAAATCATTTCTTCTATTTTTTGTTTGTCTCAGGTATTAATATGCATTCATTCTAATATAAATCAAACAATTACTGAAATTGAAGCCTGAAACTGAAAACTGTTAAATAATAACTGATTGGAATTACAGCCGAATAACCATTTGAAATTATACATTTTATTAAAACTTATCATTCCATGGGTTCTTAAGATACAGTCAGTTTTAGTTCACACACGACTATCATCGCAATTTGTGCTTGAATGAAACATCCATATTTTCTTATAATATTTCATTTAATCGAAACCCTTGTTGATTTGTGACATTCTAGTAAAATACTTTAGAAAAACACAATTTCATTCAAAGAAACGACATATAATTATAGTTTTTCATCATCATCTTTATTCTAAAGAGCTATTTTTATATCTATTAGATTTATCATAAATCTAATTGACATCCGCATCCCGTATTAATTGCTGCTATATATATACCAAATTTGTCATAAGTACACGAATCTATTATAGATTGAAATTACATCCTGTATTTATTATTAATAAATATCTAATGTACCGCTTCATATGTATCGCAGGGAATTCAATAAGCACTTATATGCCTGGTCTTATGTTTTTGAGACTGTCTTGGGAAACATATCATGAAACACAATAAGAAAATCATCCATTTGAATCTCTTTCTTTTAGAAATATAATCGAAATGCTAATTTCCGAATGAAAAGTTTGGTTAAGATTATTATACAGAAATATCAATTTACTGAGAATAGGAAGAAACACATTCACTTTAATTTGAAATATGTTACTTTAATTGCATTGCAAGTAATTGAGTCGTGTTGCATTCGAAAAAATACTTTACCTTAACTTAATACAAGCTTTTCAGATTGCATTTTATGGACCTTGTCTTACGTCATTGAACCTAAATTTGAAATTACAAATGATCTTGTAATGCAATAAAATGAGCATATATTTCATTCGCTATTTGTTTGAGGTCAGATATCTATCCGGTAAGCTTGGAAAAGAGTTTTATAAAGAAATATGAATCGCCTTAAGGGCCAAATAGGTTAATGATATTTTTACTATTCAAATTTTTAAACATATTTGTGATACCTTCAAGGGATACCAATTAGTTTTAATAATAGTGTTTCCAAATATAGTCAAATAACATTGACTAATATGACATGAAATAAGAGTTATTAATCATTAATTATCTTTTCTTTATTCATCATTCGATAATTTTACTTAATTGAATATTTGTCAATATTTTTTAAATATGGTTTGAATATGGTCTTTTAAATATGGTTATGTACGCATAATATTATTTTTCTAATTTGCCTTTTTGATACACTTCACTGATCAAGAAACTTATTTTTTTGAAAAAGACAGGGGTAAGATGTAATTATCATCATCCTTGGACCGTATTCTGAACAAGAGTATAAGAAATAGCTCGCGATGTGCTGCTAGATAGATACCGAGGAAATTCTTAGAACACATGCTTAATAAGGGTCAACTTACCTTTATAAATATGGAATGTCATTGCTCATCATTTGCAGTGTTCACAAGAGACGCAGCGGCTTATCCATCAAAAAGATATGCTGTAATGATATAGAAATAGCTCAAACTTAAGCTGTTTCTTTTTATTTTGACATTTAAAAAGAATATGTATATATCAGCTGCAAAACATAATAAATACATAGATTTGTTGAAACCTTGCTTAATTGTGACATGTAATCGTCAATACAATATAAATGACCAACAAGATAACATTTTGAAAACAAGCTGACTTTTAAAATATTTACCATGGATAAATTAAAGCGGTTTACGAATAATAGTCAAGCTGAGGAAATCACTTTTGATTATGTATATGAAACATGGTTGCTCACTTCATCTTTGGATGCTACAACGTTTCACAGGTCACCTCATCAAGGTATGTTGATGAACAAATAACTAGCACTCTGATAAGAATATTTCATGTGTTTTAAATTGTACGGGCCTTCAGGTATCCAAATTCTAAAAACACTGATATTGAATCTGTATTTTAGAATCTTAAGTCCAATCATATTAGACTATTTGTAACTTATACTAATGTTATGTATAATATCAGCTGCAACGAAAACAGAATGGTCATTTCTTGTAAGCAATAGTTGGATCGGATTTCTATGCTGATGAATACTATAGGTCAATGTTTTGTTTAAGTAATGCATTCTTGCTGTGCCCTTTGTACATGGATAGCGCTACTCTTTTCTTTTTGATGTGCTTAATTTTACTATATGAGTTGTAATATTATACTTGTTTTGTCATCGAGAGACGTGTTTTTATATTCCATTTTTTGGCATAGTTATAGCAGAATAAAGCACTATCCGTACTCATAAGATAAACGCTGTAAAAAAATGATTGCATCGACAACTGCTGCTTATATATAAACATTCATGTTTAAGGCACGCGCTTCCACAGCAAAAAAAGCCTTTTTATTGAATTTTAATGAATAATTGTTTTATGATGACATTTGTAAAATATTTGGGTGAAACAAATGCTTATAGTTAAACAACAAAATACCATAAGTTTTAAACCAAATAATTATCACTTGAATACGATAATTATGGAATAGGAAAAGGTGTGACAATGTGCCTTAATATATTTATAAATTCCTTTTAAAAATTCTTAGAAATTAAGAGATGTAGTAAACATTTATGAATTATACTTTATAAATATCTAAATAAATAAATTATTAAAAAATCTAAAAATGTATTTTGGAAAAACATATTAAATTCGACTTTGCGATGCTCTATTCGACATCAAAAAGTCAAAGTATACATAAAAACCATATAAATGAATTATATAGAAATTTAATCTAGATATTGCTTAGTAAATAAACTAAAAATCATGTACAGAATGTCAAATATACATTCAAAAGAATTTATATGATATTTGATCTTAATGTATCATGAGTTTTGCAATCAGGGAAGCAGCACAAAGATTGTATAAGATTATATACTCAAAATGACTACAGATAGTTTGTGATATATTCAATCCAATGTATTATCACTTCGTTTGCTACGGACACATAAAAAAATGATAAAAAAATGATCATAAAACCGTATTTAGTACAACATCCATTTAGCACATTCACCTTATCCCTTTATATTTTAGCAATATATTTGAGCAACGATTTTTAGCCATTTCATGCATATATTTATTGTTTCAGACACTGCACTAGGTCATCTCACGGATGCCCCTACCACCCATTCACTGAATGAAATCGGGGACATTTTGATGCCGACTGTAATCTTGGCGAACACATCTGAACGCTGGTTCCTTCTTACTTTGTACACCACTTTTGTTGTTTTGGGTTTCATCGTAAACGGTTTCACGATCGGCATGATTCGAGCACATGCGCGATTTCAAAAACCGGAATATACAGTTTTATCACTCTGCGCCATGGTTAATATGGCTATACACATTTCCTTTCCAATGTTTCAGATCATTCCCCGAATGATATTTTACGAAAATATAGTTTATCCGGAGGTTGCATGTCGCATATTTTCAGTAATAGGAATCACATTTGTATTAGTTAGCGTATGTTCTACTTCGATTCTGAGCATTACCCGCTATTTGCAGTTCTGTCATCCTTTGTTTTATCTTGCCCATGTAACTGACACTCAGGTTTATATAGGTTTTGGTTTCGTTTTCACCGTATGCGCATTATATACGGTGGTCACAGAGGTAATGATCGGTCGCACGTATGCTCTGTTCTCTTTTACATGCACTCTACCCCAAACCCGACTGACGATCTTCATTCAAACCGTCCTATTCATGGTCATTCCTTTGAGCGTCATAATATGGAGTGCAAAACGCATTCGAAGAGTCATTCTGAGGAAGCGCGCCTCACAAGTGGCATCGTTTCTAAGAGGCAGCAATCATGTTCGTCATGACAACACAAGAAGGAACATAGCAACGCCTAATTCAAATCAAGTATTTGTTATTGATCCTATTGCCAGGAACATGGTGAAACCCAAAAATGATATAACTGTGCAGAACAAACAGATCCCCGGAATATCGATTAAAATGGAATCAGTAAGCGATAAAACAGCACGATCCGCAAGAAATCCAAAGTGCAAAACAGATTCTTTTGATATAAAGGAGAAGAGAGCACCTAAATTAAACAACTGGACTGGAGAGGATGGTAAAAATATGCATTTAGCCGCCACAACGTTGGAGAATATTTCACATGGCAATCAACTGACCATACCAAGGACACAACAAAATGATTTTAAAGAACAGAAACCACGGGGTCGTGCTTCCTGCATCGCACCCAAAGACGAGCGCAGTCACATAAGACGAATGTCATCATTGAAGCGGATGGAAAGCCACGGTGGATATCCGCAGAAAAGTTCTGCAGCTAAAACCTTAAAATTAATTGTTTTTTCTCTCAGGGACCTTTCTATTGCTGAATTTGATCCCAAGCATTGGTCGTATGGTGATGGCATTGTTCAGGGATTATTTTGAGCGGCACCAGATTGGTAACTTGTCCATCTATGTGTTTGTGAAACGGTACCTTGGCATGATTTATCATTTACTTTTCCCGTTTATTCATCCAATTATTCTGATTTGGTTCGACAAGAATTATTTCTTCTTTAAGAAATATGCGTTATGTAGGCATAATCGCGTTGCAGTAGTGTAGCACATGACAAGTTTTGCCAACATTAATTATAAATGACTCCGAATAGAATACTCTCAATATGCTGTTCAAAGATTTGGATTTGATACAAATATTTTGTGTCTGCAGGAATATTTATAACAAAAACATACACCACATCAAAATAATTCAAAACACAGTGTATATATATTAACAAAGTAGAGTTCTGTGTGTTAATCTACATTAATAAAGAGTCTATATGTGAACTATCGAAACCTAAAAATCTAATGTCATGACCATTTTGTAACTAAATAGAGTCTATAACTGTTTGACATATCAGTCATTAAAATATGTGAAAATCATGTATTATTTAAATCCTTTATCTGTTAAGATATTTTAGCCTTTATCTTTTGTGTTATGTTAAGAGAATGTCACAAAAATTTGTCGAATAGATTTGTGATCTCTATATTCAATATATTTAACACGTTTACGGATGTAAAATGCAAGAGCGCAGTATCAAACGGTTAAACACTGTTGTGTACTGTACCATACAAATAACGTAAAATTAAAAGGCTCGATTAGGAATCATTTACCTATTTAAAATATGATATCGAAGACCGGCATTACTGATATTGATATTTAAACTAATCATTCTTATCTATTTTTACATTACGTATCCTATGTACGGTTTATTTGGGGAGACGGAGCGTGCCTCAGTATTTCTCTTTGTCTCTGTATGGATTCGATGATATTATAATAATACTTCATGTTTTGAGGGCCATACGTTGATTGCTGGACCCGAGGGCACGGGGCCGGACAGATCGAAGGCGAAGCCTGAGGTCCGTCTGGCACCGTGCCCGAGGGTCCAGCAATCAACGTATGACCCTCCAAACATGAAGTATTATTTTTATTACATGCCTTTGTAATTATTTCGATTCATTATAATGAACCAAATCAATTTTATACACGTTTAAATACATGAACTCTTTATATGTTAAACTCAAGTTATGTGACGTTTTTGGTGATTGTAATAACTCTGTAATTTGTAACGTCACAATCTTATGCATGTGGCTAACAGGTGTCCATGGCAAGTATAAAGCTTGACTGTTACCTGATTGTAACGTCATCACGTCATTATTATTTTGTATTATAACAATTGACTGATTCGGCAAATTACTTCAAATTACCTATTTAATGTTTCTAAAATTAGTTGTTATTTTGAATTAAAGAATTACAATTCAACTGTATGATATCAAACAGATTGATCGATTTAAACGTTTGGCTATCCATCTAAATGCAGATCTCTTTATTATATATAAAAGTAAAAACAAAACTTGACAACGTATGATTATCTTTATCTCTTAATTACATATAAAAGTAAAAACAAAACTTGACTACGTATGATTATTTGTTATTAATGTTTTGCTAAAAAAAATATTTCAACAACATTTATTATTCATTTTAAAAAGCTAAAAAGAGCGATTTAATTGGATTAATAATAATTTATTGTCTATTATGCTTAACACGTGTTGGTTCAAACAGGTGTCTATGTAAAGTACATGTATAAGTACTTTATATTTTAACCTGTCGAAAGAAAATTACTGCGCCCTTTGCGGATGGGGCTATGCGTGCTCTGGGGGTTTCCACGGCACCGGTCCGTTCGGCGATTTACGGCCCGGGCGTATGGCCCTGCGTTTCCTTATCATTTCTTTATAAAATAATTTTCAGGCATGTGATAAATGTTTGGTTAAAACTGCTTCTCTGTAAATATTATTGTTGGTAATTGAAGCAAAAATTATTAAAGCATAACCCAGTTGTTCTTTTTTATTGTATTACTAAAAGATTGCATCACTTAAAGAAATATAAGAAATGGCTATGACGCAATGTCATAGAGTATTAGACACTGACCATTGTTACCCCTATTTTAATAAGAGAATATTGCAGAAAATTATTGCAATGAAGTTAGACCTAGGCATCAATTGCATCTATATATCAGAAGAAGATTTGATTTAATAACGGTAGCATCAGCTTATAAGCATCAAGCCAAGATATTATCGTATTGTATTTAGGTGTTTATTCTAATTTCTATATTCCTATCATGTTTAGTATTATTTGTGACGAATTGATTTGATAA
Source organism: Hydroides elegans (assembly GCA_001703475.1). Taxonomy (NCBI): domain Eukaryota; kingdom Metazoa; phylum Annelida; class Polychaeta; order Sabellida; family Serpulidae; genus Hydroides; species Hydroides elegans. Next base: position 11,117 of record LQRL01028893.1, read on the forward strand.
AATCTAAAACGAATGCATGCTATGTATCTTGTATAAACATATTATGTAAATCCTTGGTACTTATGTTGTAAAAGAATAATTGTTGAATATTCAATAATAACTGCTAGCAAAACCTGTATGAATATAGATAAAGAATTAAAACCCTTCTCTATATGCCTTCTCTATATGAGTCGTTTTATTCAGAAATTAACCTACAAGGGTCGCAAATGAACTTGAGTTCGTATATTTACGTTAAAACCATTTATAAGGCATAGAAAATACCCAGTTGTCATGGGTCTAGTTTAATCGCAAAAAAATTGATTGATAAAATGTGTATACCTTTTAAATTACACGTACCACTCTATATACAGAGGGTAAATGGACACACATGTATCCACTGTGACATTGACTTGATTTACTAATTAAGCATTAAGCCATGTTCTTGTCGTTTTAATAGTGTATTTTATCATCGTGACACAGTAATAATGATGTTTACAAATGTTAACATTTCATATGTTTGGTTAAAATAAATTGACATATTATATACGTAGTATAACCTCCATTTATAATTAGAGGATTATTAGAGGATACTGGATGCAAAGATATATATATATATAAGGTGTTAGAGATCATTTATTTTGTACAGATAATTTGAAGTGATGAAACAGTGATTACATTTCTAATATTGCCACATTGCTTAATACTTAAAATAATTTCATGCATAGAGTTATCCGGGCATGTTCCATGTAGGGGTTGGCATTTGTATTGCAATATAAATAATATTCATGCCTCTCTGTGTGTGTAATGACAATTTAACTTTTAGGAAAACATCCTGTTCCAGATCAAGGTTTAACCTGCTGAAAACTATATGGGAACTTGTTATTAGATAAGTTGCTTATATTATATCACTGGTGGTCATTGTCTATTAACACTTCTGTTCAAGCAGTAATTATTTTGGAACTAAGTCATTATTACCAGTTTTGATTAAATTGAAGCCTCATGAATTAAACACCATTATTACCTGGTTCTATTGACATCATAATGAACTATAAACTTTTATTATTATTGTCCAGTTTCCGGATGTATCAGATACCGTACGTGACTTTAAAGAACGAATTATTATGATTATTGTATTTCTATTAAGAGACTATTTCTGTATAAATTGATTTTATGCGTTTGTTATATATTTCTGATTTAACAAAAAATGATATTGCATTTAATTCTACTCGGAAAATAAATATCTAGAATCTTATCACGTTGTATTCGTTGTATATAATGACATGCAAATAAGAACGAACAGTATAAGTTGTTATACATACTTGATAGCAAGTACTCAAAGTATCAGAGATTAGACGAATAAAAAACCTGGGAATGATATAAAATATATATTGTTTAAATGAAAACTATCGACAATTTAGATACTTGAAAGGTGCACTTGGTGCCCTCGATTAGTACTACATCGCACATTTGATAAAAACGCCGCTGAAATACTTGTTTTTTTCTCAAAACTTGTCAACTGCATACTAAAAAATTAAAACTGATCAACAGGTTTATAAACATTTTCAATTTAAAGTCCTTGGTTTGTGGTGAATAGATGCGATTACATCCGCCACATCTAAATGAAAGCTCTAATATCTTAAGCTATAGACCAAACCACTCCGGCGAAACCACTTATGAAGGTGCTTGATGAGTTCAAATAGTTTGAGTATTGCTTTCACGAGTTATCGGCCAGTATAAAGTTGGTACTTTTCATGTAATTGATTTTCTATTTTGTTAGCAACTATTTTGCGGTATAGTAGTTAAATGACGAAGAATGCATGTGTGCTGATTGAAACCGACTTCTTCCTACTATAGCTACGACTATGTTCCTCATTAATTTATTTGTAACATGGATCCTTTCAGTTTAGGAATAGCTATCTATAACTGTTTTCTCATTTAATTACTTAATTAGTAGGATTTGCAAGCCGATGTCTGATTTCGAGATAATCAATCAACAAAATTGGATGCGTTCAAATATTTTACAGCAGCCTTTGTTTTTTGTTTGTTTTTGTTTAAATCATATTAGTCAATGGACATTCTAAAGTTTAAGAAGTTTGGTACACAGTTTAAAAAGCGTGTGTAAAGGCGCGTGAAAATTATCTTATAATGCTCTAGTTTCACACGTAGCAACTATGATCCTGGCAATGTTTTTGTATATGACAGATGTTGTTATACTCAAATGTATCTTCAATGCGACAACGGTAAGCAATCATTTGGAGTAATATGTGTCTCTTTAATTAGCTTCTATGATAGGAATCAGTTTATAATCATAAACGTCGCGGTTTCATATCTACTTCCCGACCTCTTTTTATTGTAATAAATTAGACCCTTGCAAACTCAAGGACTACTCATTAGAACTAAAATGCACAAATAATATTAACTAGGTATCTATTTTCTATGTTTATACTTATATGATTGATTTTATTATAATATAGAAATATAACAAATATATATATAATGCATTACCTTCATCAAGACGGTCGCAGATTCAGGTGAAGATGAAACGTGAATGAATGGCATTCGAACGGTAGGAATACCAATGATGTGTTAATACAACTTACAAAGGAAAACTTACAAAAAGAAGGGTCTTGTTTTAATCGTGCTTGTGAGTAAACTGACCGCTCAAACGTTTAATTGAATATCAACCTGTGTTCTTCAACAGTGTCCTATGCTATATTCAGTTTCGATAGTTAACGATGATGATCTTCAGAGAAGTCTATTTTTTATTGATAAAGTCCTTGTCCTTTCGCATACATTCTTTAATGGAAGAACTTCCTGCAATAATGCATTCAGCATATTGAATATAATTCACGAATGTATTTTAAATGTCACATGATTATCTATCATTGCTATATTGCTATTATTTCTATATTACGAAATAGTACTATCAAATCGACATGTAAAAATTATAAGAAACCCATTGACTCAATGTTTCTATGCATATACAATTGACACCTTGTTATCAATGAATATTCTTAAGTAAAATCCCACCACCAATGTACCTTTGTCAAATGCCTGATTTACACAACGCTTATATTTAAATGTTAAACAAAAGTTCAGAGTAAAAAAATATCAAACCATTGGAAAGGTTTTTTTTCATTTTGAGAAAACTTCCTTTTATTTTTCTTTGCTTGAAATTATATCTATGTACACTATGACTTTTTCTCTTCAACGAAGTTATCCAAGCAGAATACAATATTTGTCATCTTATAAACATCAAACTGAAAAAATCACAATATCATGGAAATCAACGAACAGACACTTTGGGTAAATGTGATGATGTGTATATATTTCCGATAAAAATCACAATTATGACCCAAATATCTATATTGTTTTGCTAACTGGCTGCGATTAAAATTTATATCATTTATCAAATATTAGTTATTGCAAGCTTCTAGCGGGGAAAAGTGTTTCTGAATAAGTCAACATTATATACTTTATTTCCTGAAAAATATGTGTGAGATTCTAATATCAAGTAGCACCAACATTTGAAAATCAACAGTAATATACATTTTTAATTGGTATCCATTTTTAGATTTCCAGATATGCTCTTTTATCTATCACTGAACGCAAATAAACAGATATTGAGTTCACTTTAGCATGGTAAATTTAGATATTGTTTTCTATACTTATTTTGAGAATAAACTAATTGAATTTCGCAACAAGATCGGTTGTTGTATAGTTTTATATAATTTGCCAAACTCTTATTGCCAGAATTAGGTTTACTAAGCGGGTTGTGTCTCCCATAATTGAAAAGTCACATGAATACTGAATGAAATCATCTGCTATTAATTGAAGCCACATGGTGAAAAAGTTCGTATTTTTAACTATTGAAGCTGTATTTTACTCCTGACAATTTTACGTTTCTGCACCTGAATTTGTCCGGAGAAAAAGCTAGACTTGTAGGTACTAATTTAATTAACTTTTTGATTTCTAAAAAATACTTTAAATATATGGTTATTCGTACATGTTAACTAAATGTGAACACTTGATCGTCATTCCATTATAAAATGATCACTTATACACGGTTTGACGTTAACTTTACCACATGGCTTGACGATTGACGTTGCATGTCATGGATCCCCATCTTCTCCTGTCCTGAGCGGCTCGCTTGGAGTCCACGAAGGTGAGACCACCCCATTTAATGATATTGTTGCTCCACAGCCCTTAGCTCCCTTGTCCTTGTTTGCCCACCACCATGCCCTTGATCAGGTGGCGTTGCAGAGAATTGTGCCTATTTAATTCTTTTTTCGTGAATGTTTAATACATATTACACATACATGACATATAATTCATACCAACGATACACATAATACAATTCACTACAAAACATTGACACCACAATTGCTTCAAGAAACTCATAAAAGTTAATACTACATATGAAAATGTATTTATAAATATGTATATCCTCGGTTATTGATGATTTGTCTGCTAAAAGTACTTGACTATTTCAAAGAATATTGTTTTTCACTTTCACATTGTTATCTGCTACAACATTTAAATACAGTTTTTCAAAAATGTTTCAATAACAAAAAAAGCACTTTTCCTTACGACAAATATCACAATTATACTTTTTGATAATGATACAGACATAGTGTCTACTTTATCTTGTACACCGAACAAAAACTCACCTCAACCAACATTTTGTAAGGTAGGGCTGTTTATTGCAACGTTTTTTACTTTTACAATGTTTGTGTGGTTTGACAATCTACTAAGTTATGAGTGTATGTGTCGTAAATCTAAATATATCTTTTTTTTGCAATAAGTACAAGCATTAGAATTCCGAATTTCCCATTTTTAAAGATTTGAAGCGAAGTTAACTATATTATGTATGATTTTAAATTGAAACGCAACCAATTGTGGTTCCTTTGTCGACGTCGACATAAATTCATAACTATTTTGTTAGCTACGCCAAATTTATCAATCGGTTCAAAGATGTAAGCATTTCAACCTACGGGCGCAAAAAAAAAACATTTTGCATTTTTTTGCATTCATAATATTTAGATAATTACCGTATTTTAGAAAAGATATGTCTGATTGGAAATTGATATTAGGTCTGACCTCTCCTATAAAGGCTTGTACTTCGAGGTTATTTGCATATGCAGTTTTAGCCGAATTGACAACTCATAGGTTTCTTAAGAAATTTGTTCCTCTATAAAAAAAAATTGAAATTGGTCAAAAGATAACCATTCGCCATCTTTATTTACGAGATCGTAACTATACACTTCACCATTTTCATATCAATTCTTCAGGAGCAACCTTTTATATTCATCGTTTAACAACATATTTTTCCATAGTACGCATTTGGGATGCGAGAAAATATCTTGAGCGTAATTTAAAATGTCCATGTTGAATTTTGGCATGAGGGGTAGACATTTGGTATCGTAGAAATATTGCAATATGAAATATATACCACCAATATTTTCGAGGTACTTTTGAGCAATATCAATCCAACCAGTATTATTTGATATACGATATTCCATGTAATTTTTAACAATTTTGATTGAGACTGGGTGTCAACTGTTTTCAAGCTTGTCACATATAAAGGTAGTATGTTTCACTTTTGCGGGTGCCTCATGAATTGCCCAAAAACGATAGCTTCTTATTTCGAACGGTGTCGAACAATGACCTGGTTTTGCAGTAGTTATAAACCAGGATTCATGCTATTTTTTAAATGCATTTTGTGTCAGTCATGTAAACGACATTCCAAGTTCATTTAGGGTCTTATGTATGTAAACGAGCAAATGTGACTTTAAACTTCAATTTTTCGTATAATCTTTACATGGTACATGATAACTTAGTCGACATGGTTTAAGTTTATTCTTACAAGTCACAGTTGTGAACCAGTAAAGACCATCTTACTCGTAAAATATTCTCTGCGACTGGCATTTAACAAATTTCACCTTATTACATTATTTAATTCGTCTATTATTTTTTTAGTTTAAGTGCATCTTAATAGTATTTTAATTGTACTTGCGTGATTTCATTGGAGCATGCTGGTCCCCCTAGTTCAAAACCATAATCATCTTATCAAATAGGTAAATTGAATATTTTGAAATGGAATATATATTCTAGGTGTACATGATGTTTTGCTCTTTCAAAGTCAAGGTCATTCTAATTTTTTACAGTAAAACATAAAATAAATTTCATTATATATTTCATATTTTGTTAAGCAAAACCACTGAGTTTTAGGTGTGCATACAAATCAGTATAAGTGATTGGGGTACATATATAATTTTGAATGGCATCATTATAAAGAAAGATCAGGTTTTGTAATATGAGTATGTAATTTCCATATGATCGCGAAAATAAATTTAATTATTCAGTTTTGTTTTCAGACTGACACCCGAATGTCCTCAACAGCACGTGAGGGAACTTGGAGTTGAGCGAAAATTTAGAATGACAGGAGTTGTAGACTTAAAATCAAATGACAGCCATGGAGATACAAATAAATTGACACAAAAAGAAAGTAGTAATTACGATAACGAAAAAATGGAGTGCTGCACAAGTAAGATCTCGCTTATTTTACAATTTGTTATTTTTCCACCTGACCTCCATTGACTGATTGAGTTTCATCAGTATTCGAAGGACAATTTATATTTTGACATAGTGGTTATGTTTAACTCGACTAGGCACCGTCTCGGGGAGTCCGAAAGAAAAACTACCGGCCTAAAAACCAAACACAAAGAAAAATTTAAGTAAAACTTGAATCTTCTCTTACGAGTCGAAGTCTTACCGCCACTAGCGAAAAACTAACGGCACCAGTTGGTTGACATCAGCGATCGAGAATGTGGCTAATTTTAAGGCTACGCAACTAACTCAACGGTTGGGCGCATATAGGGTTTTGATGTCCGTCTGACGGTCCGCCTGTCTGGCATTGCTTTTAATTTATAGTACTGTAAAGGACAATGACATTAACATTCTATTATTTTATTGGTGACTTATTCGCATATGTATATTCTAGTGTTTAAGGCATTTTAGATCGTGGTTTTTA
>LQRL01028896.1:0-14749 GCA_001703475.1 Hydroides elegans
AGATAGCCGATCAGTCCAGCAGCGTATAATCGCCGACCCATATCAAGAAATACAAGTTAGCAGAGGGCGATAATACTAGACGACTCGCCAGTGGAATCAGACCTTAGGGCAAGCGTACAGCATAGGAAACAATTTTAGGTAACGTAGATTTGCCGAAACACAGATTCATGTTTTGGTAAAAACCATTAAGTCTATGCAACAGCAAAATAATTTGAGTATAAACTGTTAATCGTTGAATAAACTTTGAATATATACTTGAGATATTGTGAAATAATTGACTATTATATGAAAAAGAAACGAAATGATATATTTCAGCTTATCGATGATATATTTAAGGATTATAATATAACTGCAATGAATAGCAAAAGCTTCAATGCACTGGATATCTTACCGTACATTCTGTCAAACCACGAGCTGAGATTCGAACTGATATAAAACTCATTGACATTCCATTCCTCCTCATTCGGTTGATCTGAGTATTGACACAATTCACAAAACGTCGTATACCGCATTGCAATACATGTTTCGGAACGAAGGCATCTTACTTTGCATTTGTAAAAAGTCACTGGATGTTCAGTTGCGGTACATGCCATGTATCGTACAATGTCAATGGCAAACGCAGCGTTTAATCTGCGCGCATTGACCATGGATTTGGTCGAAATACATGTCGACTGAGAATATGCGAATTTATGCATTTGAAGAATGCATATCATAATATAGATGTGAATATCCATCGAAAATTCGAAATCGGAATCTCAATTTACAAAGTTCAAAGATTGGTGTATCATATGCAAATCCATAAGTTTTCCTTTTCCCAGCAAGTCCATTTTATAAATTCGTTTCTTTACTTATTTTGTCAAACGATGAAAAAAAAACATTTTGTTCTAAGCATTAGAATTATTTCAAAAAGCACATCTATGAAACTGATTGCATACAGAGAGCGCAATGCTATAGTTCATCATATATGAACATTATAACTGACTAGGATACAATATGCAGCTGCCCTATGGAATATAAACAAAACTCATATAAACTCAAAACTCTATAAATACATATAAATAGTGTAATGATCGACCATTTGAGCATGAAGGCCAGAATCCCGGATCCTTCTATATCCTGGAAATTGTTTTTATGCAGATAATCAGTTATAATATAAGAGCTATTGTCCGAACCCTAATGTGGGATAGGTGAATTATTCATCATTGTACGTGAATTTCTATGTGTCGTTGACATTCATCTAACAAAGGTGTGCATCCTTGAGATTATGTTGAACATGTCTTGCTATTCTCATAGACGTCAGTACATTTTAATTGAGACCAATGACCGTGGCTTATATTTTTATTTATAGACAATATTACCTAGTATCGACATACAAGTTGCAATCCTACAACCATAGCAATCAATTAAAAAACATGAAAGTTCAGTCATGTCAAAACGCAAAAGCAGATTTTCAATATTGGGAACTAGGGGTGCGAATAAAGATTAAATTGACTTCAATAATTGGGGCATTAATTCACTATGGTATACAAGGGCCAATTTATTCAACATGGTATTGTCACTGATAAAAACCGACGTATGCAACCGATTAGAATTTTAATTGCTTTAAAAGTGTTATCATGACTCGGAACTTTATATTATGATCCATGCTGACAATTATGGTGACAATATGACTGGGACTTCATAACCGGCTGTGCTCTGACCGGATACCAATTACCTAAAAAATGATGAATATTATAATAATACTTCATATGTTTGAGGAAAAGATGGGAATTTATTGCCCGCGGGAAGTGGAATGCGCAGACCGAAGGCGTAGCCTGAGGTCTGCCCATTCCACTTCCCAAGGGCAATAAATTCCAATCTTTTCCTCAAACATATGAAGTATTATTTTTATTACATGTTTTTACCAATTCATTTGTTCAAAATATTATTCTTATTCATGTGAAACATATTTGAAATAAATGGTTATCCATTCGCTTAAACCAAATAACGTATGTCTATTTTAATGATGTCACTAATGAGCAAACAAAAAAGTTCTTTACTTATGTGAAATGAAGAATTAACTTAACGTTTGAATGACAAATACGTTTCATATCATTACCTTAGGTATATGAATTAATATCTAAAATGTTTTCAACGAGAAAATGTCAAACAAACGTTTTATTTTCAAAACGCGTTCGCGTATTGATTTATCGAATCATGACGTTTCATCAATGAACAACACACGTGACACAATATCGTAAACAATTCGTAGTAAAAACATGTGCTTTGTGGGTGTGGTTTGTTATTGTTTATGTATGACGCAACAACTGGGAAAATACGGAAATTTATTGCCCTCAAATTTTCACTATGTTTATTACCAACACAATCAGTCAGACATGTAATAATGTATATGATATGTTAATAAGTATGTAATGCATTGAACAAGTGTGAAATCAAATTACCATTAACAACATCAAACGCAATATACTTTAGCATGTAAAAGTTATTTCTGTCACAAAGTGTGCAATATATTGCCAAGCCAAGTGTGGATTCTGCGTGTTTGTTAGTCAGGTTATTTGACTGTGACTGGACAAGCCCCAATCATTTGAGTTATCTCGGAAAGTGCTCTACCGTGGTGCAACATGACCTTGCTGGTGCATGGTATTGCTCATTCGCGATTAAGTTAACCAAAACAACCACGATTATTAATTGCATATTTCAAATGTTATTTCCTATGCTTGAATTAACAATTCTTTAAAAAGTCGCGGGGTTCCCTTCTTATAACGCTGCTGCATTTCCGTCATAAAACCTTTATTGTGCTTTGAGCAAAAGACAGCGTACTAAACAGAGAATATGATGTACTAATTATGTTCATTTCTAGTCCTTAACCCATTCGGCAAGGGTTATCCGTGGCATGTCGTTTCCAGACCCGGAGTCTAGAATATGATCTTACCTGGGGCCATATTGAAGGTATCCGGTCATTGTTCATTTCAACATCGTGCCAACGTCCTTCTCATATCCGACCTCGTCACAACCTTGAAACGACGCAGTACCTACGTCTGCGACCAAAAAGGGCGTCGAAAACACTTTAATATGGGTCCAAAATAGAACATCCTCTCGACGACGTTGCTCAACGTCTTGTCGGAAAGGAAGGCTAAAAACAGATCACATGGATAGTGCTGAGACCTTACTTGGTGTTTCATACCATTCCTTTGATCTTGATGTCGGGCCAGATCGTTTACATTACTGTCTGATTTGTCTAACATCTTGTATTATTATATTGACATTGACTATGAGTTACTAAGCACTAAAGCGACGCCTTTTAACACGCTTCCTTACGACAGATGACTCTCTTTGGCTGCTTAGTTTTATGACAAAATAGTATTTAAGAAGATTTATTTAAAGCACAGTTAGTTATTTGATATCCGCATACCGAATGTTTACGCTGTTTTACAGAAGGTTTGTGATGAGGAAATATTCAATTTGAAACAGATATAAAAGCGTCGAATGAAATTTTAGAAAGAAAAAATGCTTAAGTTCGCTTTGTTTCATTTCATTTTATTCAAATACATATATAAAAGTTGTGAAAATAATGTGACTTTGAAGGCAAATATACTGCATTTAGGCGGTCGATCAATGAATAGCGAATTCTTGAATCAGATGCAGTCAATAATACATTCATTAAGAAATAAAAATCATCTACTCATACACGATTTGGAATCTATTCAATGCAAAACTATGCTCTCTCATGTTTATCAAGACGTGAGGCATTTTTACCTATATGGGATAAACGCTAAATCTAACATTTCTAAAGACGATGCTCAATCGGTATTTAAATTTGATACGACAGATTCTAAGGTAATAACATTAATTGGGACGAAACATTTAATCACCAAATTTATTGAAATCGGAAAAACGATGGATTCACATCTCAACCAACACGGATATTTCACATTTTTGTACAAATGGATAATTATTTCTGAACATGGATGTGAGGATTTCCTTTCAATAATTGGGCCTTTTTATCATGTATTATGCATAAAATATGAAAAAGTTGAATCACTCGCTGAAGATAATTCGTGTTCACAAATCGAAATAACATCAATCAAAACTGCCTTATTCGATAATGAAAATAGAATCTTTGAGACAATTTCAAATGAAACCGGAGTGTTGTACACCGAGGATACATTATTTCCCAACATCAAATACAAACTCAATTCTCAGCATTTTATGATTGGAGCGCAAGTATTCCCGCCAATTTACTTCGACCGCCATTGGCAACAACTTACAAATGAATATGAATATTCAGGCATTTATTTTGATGTTATTCAAGAGATGGCAAGGTTCCTGAATATGACATATACTATTGAACTACCAAAGGTATTCGGTCAAAAACACAGCCGGTCAAAAAGTCCCGGTCAAAAAGCCCCTCAATTTGTTATTTTATGTAATAATGTCATATCTAATCAATGTGATAATAGAAAAAAAAAGAAGCATTGGTAATTTAACTATCACCAGTAAAAAAGGATATATAAAACTAGGTAACTGTATGACATATGTTGCCAACGCTGAGTTCCCTTTTGACCGGGTACTTGATAACCGACTGTTAACCGACATTCAGTGGATCTTTGCGTCTGCGCCTGTGAAATTTGAATTGGTATAAAACATAGTAATCCCTGCGGAATTAATACCGCTGGGCATACTTTGTTTTATACCAATTTAAATTCAGGAGACGCATACGCAAAGATCCGCTGAACGCGCCCTAACCGCGGTTTTAACCTTTTTTTCCTACCAAAGGACGGTGCCTGGGGTCACATAACTGCAAACGGAACCTGGAGCGGAATGGTGGGTCAATTACTAAGGAAAGAAGTGGATTTTGTCATCACACCTTTATCCGTATCTCATATAAGACGACAAGCAATAGATTATGCGGATTACCCGCTGGAAACTGTATTTACGACGGGATATTATAGAAGGCAGAATTATACATATGATGCCTTACAGCTTTTAACGCGACCGTTTCAGACAAGGGTTTGGATTATTTTATTTATTAGTTTATGCGTATATTCGTTTATCATTGCATTCAGTGAATATATATGGGAAAATACATGGGAATATAGGAATCAATTACAATTGATTGCATTTCCCTTTGTTATATTGGATACATTTTACTTTTGTGTATTTACTTTTCTTGGTCAAATCAAACCATATTATAAACAAAATCAGGGTTTAGCCCTGAGAATGTTGTGGTCTTGCTGGTTAGTTGTGGGTATCATCATGATAAGTTCATGGTCTGCAGATATCATATCGCATTTCACGATTCCAAATATAGAAGTTTCCATACACACTCTTACGGACATGCTATATCAGGATACCTATTCATATGGCACTACTGAAGATGCGGTTACCGGCTTGTATTTATCAAATTCATCAATGTATCCACTAAAAGAAATCTGGGAAAACATGAAAAAGTTTGATGAAAATGATGATGATGTTTTATCTAGTGGCTATGGGAGTCGACATATATCGAACAAAGTGAAAACGGAGAATTTCGTGTATTTTATCGATTCATCGCATATTAAATACGAAATGGCGATGGATTGTAATCTTGAAGAAATATCCGAACGATTGTTTACATCTACGTATGCCATTGGATTGCAAAAGCGTTCTGCGTATAAGCCTCTCATCAACAATGCGAGTCTTTGGATAGTGGAAACAGGGATTATGGAGCAAATCTTCAGGAAATGGTTTCCAAAACAAAAATGTTCAATTAAACACCGTCCGATTGTCTTATCATTACACCATATACAAGGTGTGTTTTATATTCTTGGAATAAGTTCAGGATTAGCAATGCTTACCTTATTTATGGAATTTTTGTTAACTTATTTTGCATATACATTTGAAGAATTTATCATATTCAAACTCAGATTTACACTTCACAACTACTTATGTAAACATTTGAGATGAGAATTTCGGCAAAAAAAATCCATATCAATCACAATCACTAATAGGATTGCTTATTACAATAGAAGAATTGCAAGGAGTGACCCTTGAGAATACATTTTTAATGAATCTTTTAATAAACAATGTACATGTATAGTGCATTAAATATTTAAACACAACAAAAAAAATGAAGCGAAAACAGTGCTTGTTAAATTGTTCTGACGTATTTTTAGGTTAAATACATTTTCAAATAGTTCTGGAATATTTTACAGATAACCGCTTGACAGTACAGTACGTTTTTGTCTTTGTTTGAATCCATGTGGAGTGTATTAAGCGTGTTTATTACAGATCCGCCTAGCGCTAGATACGAAGGATTCTGAGGATTCCTTCGGATTATCCTCAGGAATCCGAGGATTTTCGTCCGCGGATTCCTTCAAAAATCCGCACTACGCTTTGACCAAGCTATGTTTGCTCTTTATCTCTTAAGAGGCTACATTGTTTGTTTAAGATAAACGTCTAAATAGTGATATTTTTGTTTACTCTGTTAACACATGTTTGAATAGAGATTGCACTCTATTTGTGTTGGGGTGTTTTTGTTTGAACAAGATATTTAACCCTGCCGTCGAGTTTATTTACATCGGTCTTAGCTTTGCTTACTCTGAGAATAATATTTAAGAAAAGTCTGCAGGAATCCGAGGATCGCTTCAGATTCTTGTGAAGGAATCCTCAGAAACCTTCGTATCTAGCGCCAGTCAGATCTGTAGTTACACCGTTTGAGTTGAATGATGGGCCTCCTCAAAAGTATACTTATTCAAAATTCAAGTCTGTACTTCATAAACATAGTCTGATGTCAGGTTAAAGTAACACATTTTTAATATCTAAATAACATACCACATTGCTTTTACATCGATATACAATTAAGGAATTGAGTAAGACAACACACGAGTTACATACTACAATAAGGTCAAAATCAATTAAAATGGAATGAATGCATAAATAATCACAAAAAAAGATGCTCTGAATCTGTATTCAAATAATATATTTAAAACCAAAAGCATTACAATCATTATAAAATAGCTCATTTGGCACTCCTGACTAAATGAGTGTTATGTGTCCTGGGTATTTTCAGCTTATTGGTAAATTGATAGGGACATTTTACACATGACATCCCTCACAATCAGAACGTGACCATGCTACATTAAACACGAGGTGAAAACTATATCGCAGAAGTTCAATGATCACGTAGGCACATGCGCTTTTGTCCTTATTAACTGCGGGTGTCAATGAGCTATACATGTAGGTCATGTACGAATCCGTGTTAACGCGTCACCAGAAAGAAAGGTATCGGTCCATAACGTTGTCAGCCAAAACAGATCCAACATTTACACCATGGGCCAAAACGTTGTGAGTATATTCAAATAATAAAACCAAGGTAAGCAACCATGAGTTAATGATTTGGTCCCATGTTGATGTAATTGAATATACCATGATTTTGATGTGATGTATAATTGTAGACTATGTATTTGCAAATAGAACAGGACTTTAAAAGAAGGAACGGCCAAATTAGATGTATACCGAGCGTCATTGAAAACGCAAAGCATGTTTAAAATTTCACAGAATTCTTATAAATGAATATTTTCAACTGAAACTTTTACAGAATTTACAGAATATATTTTGATATCTGTCCAACATAATGAGTGTCTATTATTCTGGTCCAACGCCAATTACCACTACGTTAATGATGACCACCCTAATGTTTCATTTTCACAAATTTTAATTGTTGAATAGGATGATATGTGTACGTATACATAAAGTCAAAATTGTGAAAAACATACGCCTGCATATTGATGTTTTTATGATAAAAAATGCTTTGAAATGTTGCAACAATCGCCGGATCCGTTTCTGAGGAATTTTACCCTATTCCTCATCCTGGCATGAATAAGGTCCTGACTGATCTCATCAGTAGGCGACAACGATGTCCGTCATGTATACATGTCCATGCTTCCCAATAAACATTAACTGGATCCACAACGACAACCAAGAATGTTTAAATGATATCTCTTAGCTCAACATTACTTCGGAGACGTATTCAGAAGACCGAGAAGATCCTAACACGATGGATTCGTCGAAAAAGAGTCCATTTCAAATTTGCAACTTTTGAAATGGAGGGTAGTCCTCTTTCAGGTAGAATTGTGTAATAATGGAAAAGACTTGAAAACCAAAATCGGCATGAACATTCGCCTAAATGGACGAATACATTTTCCGAAACATTTTGTAGTTCTAACATTTATAGTTTTTTGCGGTTACACATCAAACCCGCTTTGCGTTTTCAGTGACGCTCGGAATAGATATATAAATTTCATACACATGGTTCCTCGATTTTCCACTGTCGCCTATTTATATATTTAATGGTAAAATCTGTTGAACTTTTTTATATTACTATACAAAAACTCACAAAAAGGCTTAAAAGATTATAGACTATTGTACCTGATACGCTATTTTATTGACAATTCATTGGAACAAAAGTATCAATATATCAATTGAAAATGAACACACGTATGAATCAAGAAATATTCAAAAATCAAATGCAACAAAAAATCATGACTTCTCTGAACATCTAATCATCTACAACTTTTTAATCTAAAATTGTATAAAAAATCATAATCATGTCTAATTCAGTTTTTGTTTTTAAGTACAGGCATAACAAGGCAAATCAAATTTCTTTACTCTATTATTAACAAAAGTACATAATGCCTACAGAAACTATAATAAAGATTAATTGTCATTTAGGACACATGTGTATAAATGTAATCGTTTATCCTATTAATATACCATTATAATGGATATTTGCAATATCAAAACTATTCTTAATAATACTGTCAGTGAACTCTATGCATCCCCGCCGCGAAATTATTCTCATAATCGGTTATACTAGAATACCATTAAGTCACCTCATTCAATATCATCCAATATGATCCACATTTATCAATATCGCGACCAAAAAAATATTCACACTTAATTATCTATAATAACACTGTAAAACAAATTATGAGTTAACATTGTATTTGACTGACCGTATTATATCACAGTGTAACTAAAACATAAGTACATGTATAATCATGTTGTACAAACATTATAAACATCTAATAATTGTATATTTGTAAAAACATAAAGGCCAATATATCACTTCACACTTCGAAGCATATACCCTAACATAAATTTGAATATAAATGAATCCCTGTCTCTGTCATACCCATTTACAAACATCCTTTAAACTATCTATGGCACTTCCACTGAATAAAAGGTTTTGACAACTAGAGTACAAAAATGAATTCCATATAGATATTTGGTCGGCTTTGCATAACTTTTGATATAAATCAAATTATTTATTTGATATGAATCACTTGTTTTGTCTTATCATACTTTAATATATAAAGAAAATATACGTATCAAACGCACTTATTGCATCGTAACACAGAAAGCACTTTCAAGGCCCTCCTTATAATACACTGTATCAATAACTGCACTTATTTTCTTTATGCTACGGTGGCGTATATAAAAGAAATACACTTGGAATGATTTCTCATTTGGCGGAGTAATACTCGATGAGCCGCTTTGCTTCCCGTTCACCAGAGAGCAATGCGCCATGGGTCGTGGAAAAGTAGGTCGGGTGAGTGGCTTCCCCGGCAAAAAGCACTTTTGGGTCCTGGAAATAAAAAATAAAAATAAAATCATGATTTATCAATCGTGACAAAATAAATCAAGTATAATACAAATTATTTCCAAGAATATGTATAAGTAAAGACGGTTTTACTAGTCGTGAAACATAAATCTAATAAAGCAAACAAAAAACAAAATACAGTTGATTATATTATCTGCAAAGGCCATTTTACTATCACGGGATAATAGTTTTATTTGCAAAGCCTAATGTTGTTCATATTTTTTTCAAATATTGAGATTTAGTGAAATAGTAAATAAGTAATTATTCGTTTTAAATCACAGGACCCATATTCTCCGCTACACTTAAGCTTAACATTATCCTTGAAATAAATTTAAAAGGATTGGAAATACTGTAAGTTTAAGGTTATAGCGGAGAATATGGGTCCTGCCTGTCTTAACTAAAATACTAATCAAACCTCTCTAGAAGGCAATGGTTGTGACAGGCCGTGGATATCTGCAGATGTGCTCCCCAATTTACAGTAACTGTACGAGCCCAGCGTGTATGGATCACTGTGCCATTTCGACCTGCAACAAACACGAAATATAAAGCTTAAAAGAATTGGAAGTTTAAGAAGGCTACAAAATATGGGCCTCATCATGGAACTAAGATGATACACCTTTTCTTGTCTCAAATACTAGTTTTACATAGTCCCCGTGTCGTTTTGGGCGCACTCTGTACCTGGGGACAGATACGGTTGGATTAACCATTCCAAAACAACAGTGACCCCGAAAAAAAGTTGCATGCAACCATGTTCGGGGACATTGTTATTTTAGGATGATTACTGCAACCGTATCTGCCCCGGGTACAGAGTTTTCCAAAATAATACGGGGAGTGAAAAACATTTAAGAAACTTTTATTTTTCTAACCTTAGAAATTCATTAATGGTAACTTGATCAAATTTGGGTATTCAATTGTTTAGGTCGAGAAACCCAAGAATCTTGAAGTGTCCCTTATGAAATCTGTATTACAAAGCAATGGTTAAATTAAATGTACTATGATGTTCCATGTAGGCCTTAGATGATAGGATGATGAGTCTCTTAAACCAGACAAAATTTAATAACAAACCACTTTTATCTCACATAACTTTTTTGTTCTTTGGTCTTTTTAAAATCTAAAAACGCTGTATTTTTTGGCGATTTTTGCCACACCTGTCCATGCCTTTAAAAAAATTCTTTAACATTTTTATCAACTGCAAATAAACAAAATGCATGTTATTCAGCCAATATATCTTATGCATAAAAACGATGTCGTTCAATAGTTCTGCATACATGGTCAAACAGCATAACAAACTCCTTATATGGGGTGCTCGCAAAACAGTCCATGTTTATTGGCCTGATTTGGATATGTTTGGGAAATGACCGCCTAGATATGCCTATATTTGTTTATTGTTTGTGTTTTGAAATTCGTTAAATATAATTCTATCTTGTTTCATTCGCTGACAAATAACCTCGATGGTCCTATAGCTTAAGTTTTGCCTTATTTGTCATTCTATTGGCTCTCATTCTTGCTTTTCCAAATATACACAACCTCCCTCTCGAAGTATCTTATATTATCAACTTACATTAAAGTGACAAATGCATTGAATAAATAACAGTTATTTCTGAAGTCGTAATATGACCTGTGGCATTTTGGAAAAACATATTAAGGTTTATATATGATTAAATTTGATAACTAAAGGGATAGTTTTCGTTTGTTGTCGCGTTTGATATAGCATCAAAAGTACAATAACATAATATGGTTAGAAAGAGAATATAGAGAGACTAAGACAATGGTCGATGAGAACCCAACAGTGTCCGTATTTCAGGAAGGTCATAGAGCTATGGCCTGATTAGGATACCATTTATCTCGCAATAGGCGATAATTAGGTAATTAGCATTATACAGGTGTTGTTAAATCATATGATATCACGTTCTTTTGTACTTTAGTGTGAATATCCTTGATTAAGTTAAGCTACTTTAATCGATCATTTTGGTAACAATGGTTCGAATATACACAAGGCTTAAACATGAAACCCTTAAGCAGATAGTTGAGACATCTTTTTATTCGCTTCGAGAATGCTAGAGTTTTAGTGCAAGTCATTCATGTAGTCAACATGTTCATGTAAATGCAACTATGCACGAATGAATACTACATGTATTTATCCGTTTGCTTGAATCAAATACAGTATTTCAAACAGAAATGATATTCGATTAAGTATTTGATTTAGTATCATCTCGTTTTTCAATTCAAAAGGCATTAATAATCTATAGGTGTTTAATAAAGTTCCTATCAAGTTATTATCGAATTCTTTACAATAACAGAACCTGTTTAGACAGTATACATCACAAACGCAATAAAATATAACCTTTTCCTACCTTTGAATACCGATAGGTTTCGGAATATCACTATTGCCCGTAAAACGCAGCAATAATTCGTGACAAATATCACGAATCGTATCATCGGATATCAGTTCCATCACATTGGCCTCTCGACCCGCGATCCAACCACAAAGCAAGTTGGGGTGAAACTCAACTGTGTCGAAACCCTGGATGTCTTTCCACCAACTGGCATGCTGAAATCATGAATAAAACAGCAATTAAGATAAACTGGGTTTTCATATACGTGCATATGATTTGTGAGTAAACAGTATCGAAATGCGCCTTGTATATGTTAATGACATGGCTCAATATGAAAACTGTATTTAAATATAAGAAACAATAATATGAAAGCACCATAATAAACTAGGGGTATCAATAACTACCTCTTTTTGAGGCGACCATTTCAGATTTTGCTTGTACCCCCCATTGTAAACATATTTTAATGTATACATGCTATGTTCAATACATAAATTATCGTGTAAAAATTAGGCCTTTATAATCAATCAAACAGACATTCCAACACTTGATTATTTCGATTAATTCTACATAAGCCAGCGACTCGAAAGCCAATCCTAGAGTGCACTCGACATGGCGAGTGCAGCAAATGCTATTTTCATCCATGTAATGTCTCTTTTAAAGTACAAAAAAAAATCAATTCATTAAGAAAAAACTGTCCAATATGGATTATTACCTCTTCATTATGTTTATTTTCTTGACAATTTAATACAAAAGTTTCTTCAGGCAACCATGCAAATTGAATACCTGTTAAAAGAAGTAAGAGATAAAATGTATTTGTATTCAGACGTAACTTTGTCCTCAAAGCTCATCGTAAATATACATATAATGCATTGCTTTATTTATTATCTTATCTCAATTTAATTAAACTGAGATTGACAACAGGCTTATCAGTGTATTTAGTTATTTTGCTAATGCCCCATATTTCATTTTTAAGGATATGAATAAGTATACCATTTACCTGCACAGTCTTTGTCCCAAAACGGTCGCTCGAACTCCAAGTAAATCTTGTCCACAGTTCCAAATCCCAATCGCTGAATCGATGACATTTTCTCAAAGGGCAACAAAGGTTTGAACAAAGATGGTGCGAATTTCTTGAGGTAACCTAGGGAACACGTGACAATCACGTGATCAGCTTCTATGACGTCAGTTCCGGTTTTAATAATAATTGAATTCGAATTTGTTTTTCCCTTAGTTTGCATTTCTAGTTGGATATCGCTGGATTTTAGTAATGACTCACTGGTTGTTTCCCGAGTTTCAGGATCAATAGTTGGTTTACCAGTTGGTTCAGAATTGGAAATGTTAGATATACTTTCCCTGAATCGCCCTATGGTGGTGTCATCCCAGTATATACACTGAACAGGTGTATTGAGTCTAATGCAAGATTTGGGAATATCTTTTGCTATGACATCAAGTGCTCGATCAAATCCATTTTTCAACGGTAAATATGGGTTCCCCTCACATTCTAAGTAATCCCCCCAGGAATGAAGCCCCATTTCGTATATAGACGAACATGCGCAATCCGATTTCTCATACAGACACCTCCACTGAAACATTCCCTCCATGAATCGCTTCTCCTTGTCGCTTTTACCACACGTCCTCAAATACTTATAAAATTCCCCATGAACATGTGTGCCGATGGATTCGTTCTCCTTTTTATTCGCACAAGAATCATTCTGTTCGCGCGAATACTTATCGGCGTCGCTGAACATGTTATCCAGAAGCATGCTGGTTTCCTCGACCAATGACGCATCGATCTTTTGACCACGTGACGAGTAGAAATAATCGTCTGCTTCATCGTCATCGTCGCCCGATATACAACTGAAACACCTTTTAAAAATTAGATTAAATTCATTCAAATTGAACCGAAACACCGTTTGAAAGAGTGGTGTGTTACTATACTATTTATATGCACAACAATCCGTGCACAGTCGTAATAAAATTAAATATTGATGTTTTTGGGATATTATTCTTCAAAAAGATAGAGAATTTCCATTAAAAAAACATCTATTTCTGAAATATTTCATTATCATACCAAAAAGGCTAAGTTAAGCACATCCAAATGGTATTTTTTTATATACTTAAATTAAAACGACATAGTTCTTGAAGTTTGTACAAATCACTAGTGTCTGATAACTAAATGCTAATCCACACATAATAATGAGCTCCCTGAAAAAAAATAAATAAATTATTTACCCGTTATTTTGGTTGTGTACAACTAAGTCATGTTCCTTCGCTAGTTTAAAGACAGGATTATTATCTTCTCCGTGAATCCATTGCGCCCCAAACTCCAATGCATGGCCCCCTGAAATCATATACACAATTTATTTGAATAAAGTGAAACATGCTTCCAATATACATTTTTCAACAAAATACTGTCAGAGAGCAAGGAACTCGTTCGTGCAAGGGGAAACGCAAACTTCGACCATGTTCATATATTTGACGGTTTGGAGTACGAGCGTAGTTTCGATTAAAACAATACGAGTAACGCTGCCCATATACAATATTTTTTTAACAAAACAACTCCTGTTGACAGCGATAGACACTCCATAATATGTATCAATAATATCATAGTTATGATGTACGCTCGTAAGACTCTACATATATAAGGAACCAAATCAGACAGCTTTTCTAGGATCTGTTGTTCTTGTGGCGTGCCAAATTTTCATAGCTCCCTATTTCACACAGACATCTCGGATTTATCAACTTTTAATCAATTCTCACTCCTAGATTC